>VZTG01008003.1:1074859-1170731 GCA_013397845.1 Melanocharis versteri
ATCCCTTTCTGAGGTTCTTCTTCAGGATGTACATATATATATGAATTTTGGGAAAATGAGCAGTAGTCTGCAGGGCTGAGCCACAGGCTGCAGCCTTCCCAGATGATATCCCATCAACAGGCTCCGGAGGTTCGTCTCTTTCCCTACAGCTTCACTTCCTCTCACCAAAGTTCACTTTCCATCAGACAAAGACAGAAATGCAAGCTACAAACTGACTTAATTTTCCTGCATAGACAAAAGCCTGGTCTGCCGGTGTGTTATTGCAGAAAGGTTAATATTTCCCTTTAGCCTAAAGTTTGGATCTGAAAGCTTAGTACTGCCAGTTCTTCACAGAATTAAGAAAGAATGCCTGTAATGAAAAGACAGTGTATTAGAACAAATGTTCATCTTCCCATATTGTTCATTTTCTCACTAAAATATGACAGCAAATTCATTCACATACAGATTAAGAAACTACTGTTAGATTATGATATTAATAATAGTNTCATAGTAAATCAGTCTAACCTGAGCTGACAATGATTGATTCTGAACAAAATGTCATGAACAATCAAATCCTCTGTTTTCTCCTTCTTTTAAAGCTGAAGAGATTTAACTCCCTAAATCTAACTAAATTCCAAATAAGAGAAAATGGAGAAAGATTGCTTGAGGGTTTCTTTTCTCTGATTGATAATTCTGGAAAAAAAAGGGGAGATTTAATTCACATTTTAGAAATCTGAAGTGTGTGGCAAACAATGCACCTGTTATTTACAGTCATTGATCATTGCTATCATTAAGAGTCAGATAAACACATATTTTAATCCGCATCAGAGTGCATGTGTGGGAAGGAGACAGGAAGATTTATCAGCTCTCTGAGGCAGGTATTGTTTCTTTCCTTCTGCTTGCTTAAATCCATCTCATAATGGACCTGTGCTAATGATTGGAGTGCCTGAAACATTTTGTGACACAGACAGCATCAATATTGTAACATGGCATTAGAGTCATCGAGTCAGCCTTCTGATTTATCTTGGGTTGTTTTTTCTGGCCTCACAAAAGTTGTTGGAAAGGATCCTGAACCATTATGGGCGTTAGGGGGAACCTAAAACTCTCCCAGAAATCTATGTTGGTCAAAATCTAGCATTTGATTGAACATGGTCGTGGTCGAATCAAATGCTATATTTCACTGACAGAAAATGTACCGAAAAGAATGGAAAACTCTTCTGGCCCTAAAGCTGAATGTTCCAAAGCCTGGAATTAATTTTATCAGGTTGTTTTGTTGTTGTTGTTGTTGTTGTTGTTGTTTTGAAGCTATATTTAAAAAATAATATACTATCATGTTATCCTTTAAAGCAGCCAGGTTTTTCTGGAATAGATGCAGATCATAAAAAAGACATGAGCAGATCTTCTTTCTTTACCGTTTGTGACCAAAAAAAAGAAAAAAATTGTGTTGAAATAAAATAGCTTTGGCTTTTGTGCATACTGAATAGAAAACGAAAATGATACAGTCACTGAAATGATTACCTAATTTATTTGTTTATCAAGAATATTGGATGAAAGAAAGTAAGGGAATTGAAATTAAATGAATTGTAAGCATCTTTCAAATCTTTTCTTTTTTCTAATCTACAGAGATCAGACACTTTGGAGAGGCAATCAGCTTCGACGTGAGGTAGAACAAACAGAAGCATCTTCCAGCTGAGACAAAAGGCTTTGCAGAGCTTGTGTTTGTGAGGAGATGTGAAAAGAATAGCTTAAAGTGACTATCAGATATTTTTATACTCTTTTGGAGGAGTGGAAATCTTTCAAATATAGTATGTGAATACCATGCTTGTGAAACTGAAACACAAGCAAAACTTGATGTAGATGGGGTATTATTCTTTACGCAGCCCTACTAATACAACTGCCTCTGACCTGAATTAAAATCATTATTCCTATTCACACTTTTTAAATCAGAATTACTAGGGGAAAGGCAGTTCCGCTTCACAGAGGATTTAATTATATCATTAGGTTTTGATATTCAAAACTTAGTTTAGTTTTGATTCAGAACAAATCCCAAAAATTCTCAGTGACAGGAAGAGTCCAAGGGTTCTTAATACAAATAGAATCCACTCTGAGATACTGAACCTGGGCTTCAGTTTCTGAAAGCCCTGGGATTTCTGGATTAGAGGCAATCTCCCTGCTTGGCTGCTTCAGTGACATGAAGCTTCATAGTCTGGTCTCTTCAGTAAAACAAACCAATAGCCACATATATGAGTTTTCAAGAAAGCAGGGATGTTTGGAAGATGCCTGTCAGGCAAGTTCCTAATACTTGGCATCTAAAATAACTGCTATTAAATTTAACTCCTTGTGGGCTTTTTCATGACATTCCAAAGTAAAACCTTTTTTTTTTCCCAGATATTTTCCAGTCAGCATTAATCACTCCATTATTGGCTATTGCCTACAATATCAATGCAGCACAAACAAGAATGGGTTTGTCAAATGCCATATGGGGTGGGCCTTTGTCCATGCCATATGGGGTGGAATGTTCAGGGAGTTGATTTGGCCTCACTGTAGTTTGCTTGTGGACAAGTATTCTTCTGTTTCATTTAACCCAAAAGTAATCTCATTTTGGATTTCCTTTGTGAGAACCAACACTCCTAATCCAAACTAAAATACTAGGGTGAATATTCCATCTAGAAAAGGTTAGATCATTACTTGTGTCCTCACTGTCTGGTGTAGCCCTTGTATCCTCCTAGGGCTGCTGTTCAATACTGTGCCAAGTAGTAACTTTTAGAATTGTGTCAAAACTTTGCCAGGTGGCAGTGAAGGTTTGGCCTTCCTCAGGAAGTTCTTGTGAAGCAAATTCAAGCCTAAGCAACTCGGCACCATTATTCCAGCATGGATCCCCTTAGAGAGTCAATCACTAGACAATAACTAATCAAAGGTCTTTCACCTTAAAATCCAGTGACAGTGAGCAAATCTCTAGCACTAGTCATGGGGAATTAAGTGGAAAGTTGCATGGAGAAACTTTAATATAGAGATTTTTTTACATAAGGGGCAGTCGAAGAAAGACATAAGGTAAAAAAAGTGACTCACAGCTGACGTTCAGCTGTTTGTATAGGTACTTAACATAATTTGAAACCAAATTTCTACTTAGTTTAGTGAACTTTTCCACAAGCTCCTGTGGAAGTTTTTTGGAGATAATTTGAGCAGGTCACCATGCTTCACATTAAGAAAAAAAAAAAAAAAGAAAACCACAAAGCAAACTAACCAGGTTTTGATCTGGATTAATCAAAACTGGTTGCCAGAGTAGGCTAAGAGCCTATCAGAATTAAAGGAAATTATAAATATGTACAAATAACAGAAGCAGCAGTATAACGGCAAATATTGAACCAGTCAAGGAGCAGTGAATCAACAAAAACAGCACAACACTTTCAGAACTGACAAAATACTTGTAAGACCAAACTTCAGACAAACTCACCCCATCCAAGATCTGGTAGCATTTTACTGGAAGGCTTTTCACTGTTTCTTCTGAAATACCTGGTGCCAGCCTCTGCTGATTATGCTACAGGAAAGTAGAAAAGCAATGAGTCCACACATTATACCAGTGAATAGCACACTCACATTAATGAAATCATTTTGTATTTCTCTTCAAATAGGAACATAACATTAACATAAAAAATAAAGTTTGTGTTAACATTTCTAAAGATTTTTTTTTTTTAATCTGACCAATGCTGAGATCATTAAACTTGTAAAATTATACCTATACTAGGAAAATAAACAGGGCCAGGGCTAAGGCCCACAGCCCATACAACAGGACCTGACTGTTCACCCTACTAAACTGTTAATCCACCCTGGCCCAGCTTTGCACAGGGTGAACAACCAGACTCTCATTCAACACTGGGGAAAGATGCAAGTCTGGCACAGGTAGGACTATTCCAGCAGTGTTTGGGAGGATAACGGTATTTTATTGTGCGGTTCAAACTGGGCTGTGTCACTAAACTTCAGAGACAGAAAATACTGCCTTGCACATTTGATTGATTGATTGAAGATTATAGGCGTACAAATTACACTGAATCCTTTTTTTTTCTTTAGCAAACCTCAGCCTTAATTTTTCTCAGATATATTACTCCCAGAATTAAAAAATCAATTGCTGACACAATTCTACGTATATGAACAGTCCCTCTCTTGACATATATTGGCTCCTGTGCTTACATCTGTACTCCAAAATCATAAAAGTGCCCAGTTCCAGGGGTTACCCTACAATTATCCATACAGTCAGATTGTCAGTACTGTTGTAAGGGGACTCTTAACACAGTCATGGCTTGCTAAAACTGTTGAACAGTGGTTAGATGTGGATAAGTGTCCTTATGGATGTGAGTTATGCTTTACTCTTTCAGCCAGAGAGATCATTGGGTCCTTTTGCTTGCTGTTATAGAAGCTGATGGGTAGGTGTAGCTACACCTGTCACAGGGCAGTGCTAAACTGACTCACTGCCTTCCTGTTGAGCAGACTGGCAGTGTCTAAACTACACAGTCCTTGTCCCTGGGCCAACACTGGGCCCCAGTGGTGCCTGCAGAGCCTTAACACATAATTATGATTTTATGTGCTTTTCAATACAGAACGTCAGAAATAACAAGAGGTCTGTTTCAGCCCAGCAGCATAATACTTTAATACAGAAGTAAAGATAACCTCTGGGAAATTGCATGACAGTGGCTATTTGAAGGTGCCAAGGCTGTGGGGACAGTACTGAAGAAAGATGTTTGGCAGAGAGCACCAAACCTGATGAGATTTCATCCTCACTGCCTTGGAGGAGCAGTCTCTGGAGCCTGCAGTCAAAGAATCTTTGCCTCTTGGTGAGAGTTAGAGCAAGTGATAGAAATCTCCAAGGGGAAAAGACTGTCTTTGCTCCCTTGTGGTCTTTTATTTAGCAGCGTGGATTCACCCAGCATGGTTTCTACAGCTGAAATACGCATACGTGTTTTCAAGATTAGGAAAGCAGTGATTTATTATCTTTTCACATGCAATTGCCTGTAGGATGAACAAGAACAGCTGTTCAGTAGTGTAGAGCAGCAATACACAATAGTTTGCTGCAGGGTAGGAAAGGGAGGAATTCCATAATTTGGTTTGGTAGGGGAGCTTCTATCCAGAGAAGTGGCCAAATGTAGGTTTATTCAGGACATCTTTGTCTCACCGTGAAAAGTGCTATTGTCTCTTAATTACTACCACTATTAGCCAAGTCCTTAATATTACATCTGTGCTGAAAGGCAGCATTCTCCAGAATCTCGCAGAGGCATTGTCTGGGTTCTGGCACGAATGATGCAAGACCATCCCAGAATAACAGCACCCTCTTCTGATCAGTCCTGAGGTTCTTAGTTTTCCCACTATCCATCACTGTCAGCTCCCATTACTGCAGTTTCTGAGATCCATCAGGCTCCCAGCACAGTGTAGTGTGCCACAGAATGCTATGGGAAATGTAACCATTCCCACAAAAAATGTTGCTTCCTCTCTTTTTACTGAATAAAGCGTAAAAAAAGATGCAAGTTTACATGCAAGCAGGAATTACACTCACAGAATTGCAAAGGCAGAAGGATGGAGCTGACTCCTGTGTCATCATGTGTATTCTTTTGAACATATAAATATTTTCTTTTGCTCCTTCCTGCCTCAAAGTTATTCAGCTTTACTACAGCTAAACAAACCAGGTCTGATGGTTGGCTGTGCTGCTATAAAATTATTGTCAGTTGACAACATATGCATACTTGCCTTGCAGAGGGCACCATTCAGGGGTACATTATCCAAAATCAGTGGCAGGCATTGGCAAACTTGGAATATATTGCATTTTAGGTTAGACTTCCAATCAGTACCACCAAATTTTCAACATCAAGCTTTCAATAGTCAGTACATGTGAAAATTAAAGTTGCATGCGCAAATCTGTCCTCCCTTAAGTGTTCTTCAGGTGTCTGAATTGCCTACAAGCAATTGCATGGAAAAGATAATAAATCACTGCCTGTCTTTGGTGCCTTAGGAAAAAAGAAAAAAATACTCTTTAATAAGATGATCAAACCTGAAGGTTTGAAATTTGCACTTAAGGTTATATGTGCACGAGCTGCCTCACCACATAGACAACATAGTAAAGTGCTCTAGAATTATGTTAAGACGTGGTGAATCCTTTTGACAGAACAGCATTGCCTCATCCTGGCTGCTCCACATTAGAGATCACTTTCCAGATTGTGCAGCTTTTAGACGAGGCATAATAAGACGTGAGAGAGGCACACAGTTAACTGAAGCAACTTAATGAAAAAAAGCAAGATTTGAACTTACGCTCTTGTCATTATCAGCCCAATCTCCCTTCCCTGTGAACCCACAGTATTGTTTAAATGAGGAAAGAGCAGCTGGAGAGGAACCAGTTTTTCATGATCCCATCTGGAGCTCCATCCTTGTGGCATACTTAAACAAGATGCTAGGTTGGTGCAGGGGCAGGACTGATAGGATGTTGACGGATTTTAGCAGACAGCCTCTAGCATGTTCTAGTGAGGAAAGCACAGATGGAGAATAGTGATTTTGGCAGCTAACAATTGAGCCAAACCTGAGTGGATCGGAGATACGAAGGGAGTAAAAGGCATCTTCCTGACCCCAAATTATATTCACACCAAAATTCAAATTCCTTTTACAAAACACGGAAACATTCAACTATCTGAAAACACCAAATACAAATAATTGTGTTTCTTTTAAAAGTTGGAAAACATCATCCAGATTTTCATGCATAGTAAAGTCAGAGACAGATATCACTTTCCAACTGAAAAGTATGTGAAACCTTACTTTTCCTGTCAAGTACCACATATTTCCATAAGCAGCTCAATGGTATTTCAAGAACTTGATGCCTTCCCAGAAATAACAAACAATTCAAAAGCTAGACCTCATATGGGGGAACCAATCTATCCTCACAATAGCTTGCAATGAGTCTTTACGAATCCCCTTTCGCAGTGCAAGGGCAGTGATTGCCAGTGAAAGAGCTCATGTAAAAATGCAGGACTAACTGGTCAGAGAGAACAAGCATAGCTGCATATGCTGTTGAGATGAGAATCCAGTGATTCTTTAGGACAGCTTCCTATGTGAATACCAATTAAGCAAGTGAAAAGATCCTCCAGACAGGCATATTTTTCCTTATTAATATTTTTTTAGAACCATATGAGAAATTAGAGGTCATAAATGAGACTGACCTTACCCTAAAAAGATTCATACCCAAATAGACAGGAGGATAAAAGGAAGTATTATTAACTCTGTACTACAGAAGTGAAAAATGTCTGATTCTAAGAGATCCTGACACGTACAGCTCCGGTTTAAATAGACATAACTTTTTAGATATTCAGCAGTTCCAGACCAGTTCTTAAGTGATTTTTTTCTCTGATATCTAAAGTCAAATATTTGAAACTTGTTTCCTGAATCCTTTATAAATACTTTAATCATGACACCATCCATTTACTCTTTAGCGTTTTGCTTTTGGGCTTCTTGAGATAACAGAAATCACTTTTACTTTAAAAACAAAATGCAGAAAGTAAAATCCATTTGTATAATCACAACTCTGATCTCCCTTCCTTCTCCCAGACATAATCCCCCCTAGAAGACTCTTACTTAATGGGCCATTCCAGTAAACCCTTATAGCTCAAAGATTGCTATGTTTAATAGAAGCCTCTAAGTGTTGAAATAGCAAAACTTGCAGCAAGATTCCCTGAAAGCTCTGCAGACTAACAAGCTTAATGGATTTTTAATGGTCCCTTTACAGACTTATGTAAGGGCAATGGAGGCAGTGGTGGTGGGAGGTTATGCTTGTGCATAATATTAAAAATATTTTGAGTGCTCCACAGCAGCATCAACACCCAGTAGGACTATATTCTCATGGAAAGTTACATTAAGGGTTTTTTAACTGAATACAGCAGGTATTACATACCTTTACTATGAGTGCAAGCAATGCAATGCTGCCGGGGACAACACGGTGTTCCTGTTGCATTGAGCATCCCCACATGATAAGTATATTAAAGCACAAAACAACTGGGGGCATGACACCTATGTCCAACATGATAAGAACTCCAAATCACAGATTTATGTGCAAACACAGTGTTGAAAGCTGTTGTGAGGTTAGAAAGAAACTATAGAGTGAAAAGTTCTGGGTTCAGAAAACCAACAGTGACTCTAAAGGACAAGAAACTAAAACAAAGAACTGAGATCAGCTGGAATTTGGAATATTATCTTTAAGAGAAAAAGACTGGAAGAAAATTATGGGAGATCAATAACAGTTTAAAAGACCTTTATTATGGAGAAGACAGAAAATTTCATGCATATATTACTTCAATATATCATTATCTTGTTTTCAACCTCTATTTTATTGCTAAAACAATGGGCTAAATTTTATTATTGTGGATATTATGTTAATTAGTGTGTAATTATTTACTTGATTCACTAGCTACACAGAGGTAGCTGGTGGCCAAATATGGTCACCTGGTGGCCGAATATAAGGCCATCTAGACTCAGGCACATTATCATATTGGGGGGCAAATAGAACAGATTTTTCCCTGGTTTGCAGCTCTAGTCTGGTGATTGTTCTAAACAAAAGCTCTTAATCTGAACATCCACGGAATACCTCCAAATAGATTATATTTTCATCTCTGTTGCAGTGTATTTTTAAAGACCAAAACTGTTGAATAATATTATCTTTTTTATTAAAAATTATAGATATAGTTAACAACACAGCTTTAATTTTCCTTTGCAAATGAATCACCACAAATCTAATATTCCTCATTCTACACAGTGTCCAGATAATTTTGACTTATCAAGTTTAAATTCAGTTTAAAAACATGCATTATTTTGTGTTTGGACACTCCTCTTTTTGCACTAGATTCCCCATAATCAAAGCTAACACCAGTCCACTTTTGTTTTCCCAAAAAATGCGTGCTATTACCAGGAAAAAATTTACTACTTTGATTTGAACTTTAATTTGCACAAAACCGGTAATATTAACTGTGTCTACCTTAGGTGAAATTTGCATTTTGGATATGTTTCCTAAGGAAGAGGGCCTTCGGGAGTGTATTGCTCTGTAGACTTGAACGTGCTACTCCGTAGTGTTGCAGAGGATGAAAAGCAAATGCTGCATTCAGTGTCTCCATTGAGTCTGATCGACCATATATAAAGTAAGGCTCTGCCAAACAGTGTAGTCAAATCCATCTGTCTGCTGGGAGAAAAATCCTTAGCAGCGGAATTTCACACATTTTTCAGACAGCTGCCACTTAGTCTTTGTATGCCTGAACGTCAGGAAGGGAAACAATCACCAAGCCCCTGTTTCCAACATAGTAAGTGCTTTTTATCAACACTAACATTATCTTCCTAAAGTTGCAGACATAACAAAGCCAAAGTTCCCTTCTTTGTTCAAGTAGTCTTGATTTCTTTTATTATTACCCCTCCCTTCTTCCACTCCAAGTGTCCTAACTATTGAAACTCAAGTTACCTCATATCATAATACCAAGTATGAGCTAAAATTCTGTGCTTTCAGAGTGTTAAGAATAACTAGATTTTTTTCTTACTGTCAGAGTTCTTGGTGTCTGGGAGAGAAGACAGACATCTGTGCAATTATACTTTTTGTTCTCTTGAGCAAAATTGCATTCTCTATTTTTTGAACATCTTTACATAGTCATACTACCAAGTTATCTCAGTTATGTTAGGCACGCATTTCTTTTCAGTTTGTCTAGGAGGTCTCAAAGTTCAATTGACTGACTGAGTCATCTACAATATAAGTTCCTCTGTCTGAACATATCACTCTCATCTTACATCAGCTCAGAGCCAGTCAATCCATCGAACTTGCAACACATTTTCTCTAAAAACAGCCAATGATTTTTGACCAGATGAATCACAGCTCAAGCTCCACAGACTCTATTGAGTAGATCTTCCCTGGCTATAGGAAGAATAAAATGCAGTGGGTGTTTCACACTCCCCTTCCTTCCCCAGCCCAGTGTTCTTTCATTGCATGGTAATGAAATCAAATTGTTATGGCCTCAGTCTTACTTGCATCCATCTGCAGATATTTAAAAACACAGAGCATCCATTTTGGATTAGAACAAAGGTCCACCCAGCCCAGAATTTCATCTTCAGTGGAGATCACAACTGGATGTCTGAGAAAAAATGATAAGAGTAAGTGCATGCGATACATCCCCAAAGTATTCTCCTAGAGTTCAGAAATTTTCAACTCAAAGACCTTCTAAACCATGAGTGATTTCTTTGAATTTAAGTATCCCGAGGAATTCCTCTGCTATGAATTTGTCCAGCTGTGCCTTGAATGTCCATAAATTTTAGCATCCTGTTATAGGAATTTCCACTACATCTCTGCCTTCGCTTGAAGACCGCCTTGAGTCTGCCACTAATGTCCAACTCTCTCCAGCTTTGTGTTGGAACAGACAGTGACTATCTGATCTACTCTGTGCTGTTTGCAGCCTTGCTTACCTAAGTCCCAGATCACTTTCCCTCCCCTCAACTACTCCTTTTTCTGGGCTGAAGACCAAATTTAATTATCTTCCAGCTTCCTTAGTCAGCTGTTCAATGCTCTTTTACAACTGTATTACAATTCTATGAACTGTGTAGAGCCTTGCTGTATGATTCTACAAAGGATAGAACCACAATCCAGATTTGTTCAGGGACATGGCATTATTTAGAGTCAGTATACATTACCATCATACATTCTCTGTTTTATTCTCTATTCTATTCTTAATAATTACTAATGCTGAGTTTTGATCATTAAGAAGAGTGGACATGATATTTCCAGAAGAAACACGGTTATAATACAAAGATTTCATTCCTGAGTTGTAACGATGAGCTCAGAGTCTCTCATTCCACATGTAAAGATTAAATTATTTTTCCCCTGTGCATGACTTTTAAAATTTATATTTATTGGATTGTGTCTGCTATATTAATGCCCAGATACTAAGCCTTGTTACATCCCTGTACCATTTTTTTCATTTTGCTCTCAGGCACATTATTTCTGTCCCTCAAGAATTTACAATCTTGGTTGTTTTACATGAGAACAGCACCTCAGTCATTGCAGAGACCTCAGAGCCATTAGTCATGTTTTCTTCAAAACATCATCTATACAGCCACATCATCCATACAGCCACATCATCCCATCAAAAACTCATTTCCTCTTCTTGTGAAATACTGAAGGTTCTTAATACAACCCAAAGTGCTGTGTGAAGAAGCTGTGAATAAGCCTGTACCATGAGCTGAAGAGAAACTTTAGAGGATGCTTTAACACATCAAGCTCCATGTGGTCAAAACCTGTTAACCTCACCTCTTGGAAGAGCAGGGGTCGTAATGGCTGCTTAGGAACAGGATGCCCCTGGTCCTGCCCTCCCTGTGCCCGATCCACACATATCTGATGGAGGACAACCTGCCCTTGTGCCAGCTAAGGAGAGGAATCAGGAGCTCTCTAAGACCTTAATCCTCCCTGATGGCAAATTTACTTTTGAACTGCTCGTGTAGTAGGTGAATTCGGGTTTGAGGAAGAGCTACAGCTGATGCAATAGAACAACAGGCAGAGCTGGTGTCTCCCGAAGGAAAGGTTAACTGTGAGCTGTGCAAATTCATGTTGTTATATTAAGTGTACACACAGAACATGAAAGGCAGTATTCCTTTTTTTTTCCCATACTACTAAGTACACACATGCTGTCAGTTCTTAAACTCATTACCTCCAGAACATTTAAGCTCTGCCAGTTTTCTTCCTGACCCTACTGAGAGTTTTTTATTTTTTATAAATTAACTTATCCTCAATTGCTTTGATCCCCTGAATTCCCAGTCAGTTCATTCCCTGATGAGACCAGAGGCTTAACTTGTTTCTACTTGAAAATGAGCATATACACACACATATGCACACACAGTGAAAGTGTAACTTGTAACTTTTCCAGTTCATTATTTACCCATATATTTAGTTTTCATCTTCCCTTTGGGGAGTAAGTTCCCTAAAGTGCAAAGTTTTAATCATAAGACTTGTGGCTTTTTGCCGAGTGCCAAAAGCACTGTTTCTAATATCATTTTGGCTCTGCTTGTGTATCCAGAGGTCTACTGCTGTGGGGGAAGGAAAAATGATTGCCTTCAAATATCACTGCCCAGTATAACATATCTTTGTAAACACAGAACAGGAAAAAGGCTGCCCAGAACACAGCTACCCTCAGCTTTACTGTGCACAGGGTGAAAATCTTTGCTCCTTGTTCAACTTAGAATTAAAAAAATAATTTAAAAAAAAATTTACTTTTTTTGTTGATAGCTTAAATATTTTCTGCTGCAGTTTTGTCCGTTCTTGTTTTGAAAAAAAACCCATCCAAACTAATAATGCTGCTGGCATCCTCTTTGTCCACGCTGTGCAAACTCTGCCTTCCACTTGCAAACTTTCACAAAGCAGCATAATCTTTTGCAGGTCTTGCATCTTTTCAAAATCTTAGGTGTCTTGCATCTCTGTCATCTCTGTATGATTTATTTTTTATTCTGACTTGGAACTCAGCATGATTTTTTACTATTTTTTTGTCTTTGATTTCTTTTCTTTTTTTTTTTTTGCAGTATTTTGGTTTCCCTGGCAGAACATTAGCACTGCTAGAGGCTTGTCTGTCCGACATGGAGTCGGTGGTAATGCATTTTTCTGAGCAAATTGCTTTGTCAAGAGCCTGTTCTAGAGCTTCTCAGGTTTATATCTCTGTGTGCTTTGTTCAAAATGTCTTGTTTCTGGTCTCTTTTCAAGCCCATTAAATCTATCCCCAACAAAACAACAAGGCTGGTTCTTCCACCCAGAAAAGACAAAAGATCACCTCAGCCTTTTTGTCCACTCTGACATCATCAGTTATATTTCATTTTCACACAAGTGTCAGTACTTTTCAAATTTCTATAAGTGGTTCCATAGCTGGTCACCTAGGCATGACTAAACTGAAAATTATTCAAAAATGGGGCTCCTTTAGACTAGGCTATTTTCAGAAATAAAGTTTCCGTATGGCTGTCACTTTGTGTGTTTGTTTAGTGTATATTTGTTGTAATATTTTTTTTACATTCGCTTGGCCTTTTAATCGTAGAATCATAGAATGGAGTGGGTTGGAGGGGACTTTGAAGACTATCTAGTTCCAAGCCCCTTGCTGTGTCCAGGGACACCTTCACCAGATCAGGTATCTCAGAGCTCCATCAGACCTGGCATTAAACACTTTCAGGGATGGGGCATCCACAACTTCTCCAATATGAAAATTGGAATTCTTCTGTAGTAAAAACTATTTTTGTTGTCATTTCCCTTTTGACTTCTCCTTCGGCCTAGGAGGTTTAGCTACATCATTCCTTAATTTTCTAATCTCTATTTTTTCTTGAGGTGGTGCTGAATAGGGAAAGGTAAAGGAAATATCGCGCAACCGGAGCACCCACCCTCTGCATTTCTCTGGGATAAGGCAGCCTGGCAAAAGCAAAAATATTCTGGATTATCCTGCCTTCCAGTTCCAACAGCTTCTAGAGCTGCCAGAAAGGCTGAGCAGGCTGCAGTGATACATCCACTAGAAAAACAGCCCCGAAGGACTCCTGTTGCTGAGATGTTCTCTTACGGTTGCCCTATTTTCCTTGCTCTTGTCAATATATGCAGCTGTCTGAATCATTTTGTGTGACCACTCCAACTACATCACACTCTTCCGTCTTCACGTCTGTCCTCTGGAGGCTTGCAGGGGAACGGGTGAAGTGAGGTCAGGGAGAGCAGCCAGGCAAGGGCTCCAAGCACAGTGGAACCATCCCAGGCCAGAAGAGGTTCCGACAGCTTTGATGCAGCATCGCTTGGAGCTAACAAGCAAACAGCTTTGTTACCTTGGCTTGCCCCTGCTTTCACTTAGAAGTTCTGTTTGCTCACATGCCCGGTTTGTTTGCTGGCTAGTTCGGACTTCAGTTTTCTTCTGAAGCCAGACAGTTCCAAGAGGAAACCAAGACACCTTGTCAAGATCACCACGACACTCACTCCAAATCAGCAGCATGGGAGTGTATCACATCATTGTTGTTTTTCTCTGACAATGGTATTGTTCTAACAGCCTCTGAGCCAGCCTTGTTCTCAGTTTCTTCTCTACGCCCTTGTAAGAGCACGAGGCACAAAACATGATGCGGGAAAAGCACTGCTCTGACGAGCTCTGACATAACCTTTTCATTCTTTTTGTCCCTTTGAACTGAAACAGAGAGATAAGCAGACCCCAGAAAAAAACGAGTATGTGTCAGAGACACAAGAAAACCTAAATTCTCCAAAGAGCACCAGCCCTGATAGTTGTGTGTTCTTATAGTTATATGTTCGAATATAGTTGTATGTATTAATATCACCTAATGATAGATGTGACTGTTTTCCTCTGCAGAGTGCTGGGACTGCTCAGGGAAGACAGGAGCGAGCCCACATCAGCTGGGGTTTTCTCCACAGTGGTGTAGTTTCCAATAGGTACCTCTGAGAAGAAAAGCTCCAGGTTTTCTGCTCAGTGACTGAAGGGAAGACAAACCCATGCTTCATCACTGCCTGAATTTCAGGGGGCACTGTGTGGTAATAGCTTATCTCTAAAGATTATGCATCTATAACTCTGCATATTGTTTCCGGATATTTGAATTTTTATTTGTGAAGTTGGTAGTGCTGTGGTTTCAATGTGCAAAGCTGACTGGAAATTTTGTTATTACAGAAAATAGTTATTCAGTTTTCACGCCAATCTACTTCCCAGAGTAATTCTGGCGCAATCCTCTTGAATAAGCAGAGCTTGTTCAGATTGAAACTGAATTTAATATTAACCTCAGCTCTAGAAGCACAATCCATGAAGTTGCCAGCAAAAGAAAAATTACTTTAATATTAGAAATTACTAATATCCAGAATCCTTAACTTCTCATGTTTTCTAGTGTTATACTATCTTTATGTATAGACCAATGTCATATTGTCTTTAATATAAAATTCATATTACTGTGTAGTATTAAAAAAGGGGGGGAACCAGAAGGGCAATACCCAAGTCATTAATGTGGCCATTGGTTTATTTTCCCTAAAGTATGCACATTTTCTGAAACCCTGAAAAATGTTTAACCCACTCAGCAAAGAGAAAACTATTGAAATCTCAAAGTTCTTCTAGGATTGTATAAAGTTTTTCTGTCCCTCTCTAATGCTGCATGACTTGCCAGACCAAATGTAGATTACTAAATTAGCCACACCAGCTTCTTCTAATAATCAATAGAGATAATTAAGTATTGCCAAGGTAAAATTCATTTCATCCTAAAGGAGATGTCTACATTTGGTCAAATGAATCGTGCCCTAAAAATATTTATGTCTCTCTATTGATCACAGGAGACACAGACAAACTTGCACGGACACAGCCATCTATACTATATCTTAGCTATATAAAGGCAGGTGCAACAAATCGAAATTCAGGCCCTAATTTTTCAGATTGGACTTCACACACAGCATAGTCACTAGTTTGGGTAAAATGGACTGAATTACTTTCTTTCAAGGCAAATACAGGAATCGAAGTGGGTAGCTAAATAGCTCTGACTCATTATTACAGCTACTTGTTTCTCAGAGAGAATGATCAAAATTACTAATCCATTAAGATTATTCTATTTTTTTATTTTTGCTTTTTTTTTCCAGACTAAATTCTAAACTTTTTCTGCCCTGTGTCAGTAAAATACAGATACTACACTTCAGGAAATAATTCAAAAATTGAGCTCATTATGAAGCAAGAGCCTGTTCACCTGAGGCACCAAAAGAGCATTTTCAGTGAGAACCTGTGAATCAGGATTGTATGATGCAAGACATACATGATAATAGCAGCTTGAATGATTTAAGTAACACAATTTGTTTCTTATCTGAACCATACAGCACACAGTCAGCAAAAATGTCTATGGGGTTTTTATGCTTTTTTATCATGAATATATTATTAATAGTTCAAAACTAGTCACAAAGGAATAAAAAGGCGCCCTTATAGCCTTGCTCCACAGACATCCTCTTCAGGCCATTGGAAGAGAATTTATTTGCTATCCTGAATAAATTATTGTGTTTCAGAGGCTATATAGAAGGGAGTTTAAATAGACATGACTGTTGTGAAAGGCCTTCTCCAGCATCCTTATGTCCCTAGTCAGTGCCTTTCCTGCAAATAATTGACTTGCAAAAACATCAAGCAAGGATGTTCTTCAGCTGTGTTGTGGGATTTATGCTCCTAATCCCAGAGGTTCCTAGTTGATTCTGGCAATTATTATTATTCCAGTTGAGCAGTGAGAGTGACTTCTGGCAAGGCTGATGGTGAAAGGCTGCAGTTGAGTATTGGCAGCAGCCCAAAAGATCTGCAATTATTATGAAAAAGTGAAGGGTGTTCTGGAATTTCCTGTTTGTGCATGTCTGGAAGACTTCTTGAACAAGCTGCACATCTCATTGTGCATGAAAAAAATTGTTTGCTAGTAGGCCTGTTGCTCTGTGAGGCTCACCAGAAAAATTTCACTCACAACCCGAGTTAGCCTGGCTAAAGAGCAGGGAAAAGATGATTGACAGGATGCTGGGAGGAGTTAATTTCCTACTCAGAGAAGTCACTAATAGCCACTCAGAGAAACTATGAATTTTTTTCCTCTTTTTTTTTAATCTTTTCTTCCTTCTTTTGCATTATCTTTTCAGGGAAAAAATTCTAGCCTAGAATTTATGAAGTAAAAAGCTAATATTTAAAATTTCTGTCCTACATCTTATGCCAGCACCTATCACAAGAAAAATGCATATGTGGTAAAACTTTGGCAAGATATCGTAAGTGAATATCCATCCCAGTGAATCCATCCAGAAAGCCCCGGCAGAAGAGAAAAGAGACCATGGCTGAACTGAAATGGAGCCTTAGGACCATCAGGAGGGGTTGGGGAGGCCCCAGGTGGGGCTGACTGGGGACCAGTAAAGGCCGCTTATGCATCTGATCAAAAATCAAACATATTTTTTCATTTAAAAAGTAGTAGGAGCAGAGAAATGATGGTTTGGTATTGATGTAAACATTTTTTCTAATTTTAGTTTCCCTATATTTTGGAAATATCTACCTCCCACAACATTTGTTTTTTTGCACAGGGTGCTCTTGATCTTTCTTGTAGCAGCATTATTCAGACTTAAAATGGGAGATGCCTTTTCATGCTGAGATTGTAAGAGAAACAAAGCAAGATAGGAATGTCTGAGTGCTTACAGCCCAAGGAAGCATTGGCTTTGACCTCTCTGAGAGCTGTGGTGGACATCTGAGTGCACAGGCAAGATTTCAGCATGCTCCATGGGCCAAACAGGAATACCTGCTAATGAGCAGTCCATTTTCTAAGCAAACGCAGAATGGATGGAATTAAATATGCACATTAATGCTTTCTAAAACTAGAAGTATTTAACAGACCCAGTGATGCAGAAGAATGCTCTACACCAAGTAGTCAGAACATTTCTGTATAAACTAATCTATGAGCATAAAAGTAATAATATTTGATGTACCCAGGCTATTCATGTGCTCATTTTACCTCCCCCCTTCACTACCCATTCTCATAGAGAAACTATGCAAATATTTCTAAATGTTTCAAATATATTATTTAAGCTAACTAAAAATGAATTGTATCTAAGCCTAAATTACGAAGCTTTCAGTTCATCTATAGCTCTCTCTTTGCTTTCAGCCTTGGCAGGAAATAATCTGAAAGTCCTTGGATTCACAAGTGACCTGACTTTGGCCTTAGAGTCTGCAACGCCCCAGCTCCCACCTTTGTTCCTGGATTCTTAGAAGGTGATCCCACCTTAATGTGAAAAAAACCCAAATGTTTCCATTCCAAGAAGATGAGGAAGGTCACAGGTTTTATGAGTCTAATAATGAAGCTGAATCATAGACAGACATTTTTCCATCAGCAGGTTTAATTGGAAGTTCTGATGCGTTTACTCAAATCACGTCCAAATAGGAAAGTGGCTCATTATAGTTTTTATGTGTTTATACACATATTTATATATATTATATATCTACTCAGTTCTGTAAATTCCTGAAAAGAAGGTGTTAAGAGGCTGAGCCAGGCTCTATTCAGTGGTGCCCATTGACAGGAGGACAATGAGCACAAGTTTAAACATGGAAGGTTCCCTCTGAACAGTGGGAAATATTTCCGTGCTGTGAGGATGGCGAAGAAGTAGCACAGGTTGCCCAAAGAGCTTGTGGAGCTAGTGGCCCTTGGAGGTATCCAAAAGCCAAATGGACATGGTCCTGGGTGTTTGTCTCTGCGTGGCCCTTCTTGAGCAGAGAGGTTGGACCTCAGAACCTCTAGATGTCCCTTCAAACCTCACACCTGCTTTGGTTCTGTGTTTTAGTACTGCCATCAGTACCTCATGCAGGTCACCTCTATACTTTTCAAGTTTTTGAAACTTTCAGAATGGGAAAGGGCAAACAGAAATTCATTTAAAAAAAAAAAGGTTTTCTCTTTCCTCTTTACTGAAGGAACAATTGTTTGCTGTTGTTCTCCAGAGACTGGGGAAAAGAGGAAGAGGAAGAGGAAGAGGAAGAGGAAGAGGAAGAGGAAGAGGAAGAGGAAGAGGAAGAGGAAGAGGAAGAGGAAGAGGAAGAGGAAGAGGAAGAGGAGAGGAAAAGGGAGGNAGGAAAGGAAAGGAAAGGAAAGGAAAGGAAAGGAAATTATCAAAAATTCAGAAATATTTAAATCATTAATTTAAAAGAATAAATATTAAAATTATTAAAAATAAATTCCTAGTATCTAACAAAAATACTTTTTTTTTGTCTCACTCCCTCAAGAATTAAGGAAATTAGTTTTTGTATCACAAGCCCAGTAGACTTCTAGAACAACAGATCACTGCAACTCTTTGCATATTTTACCACAGCTCCCAGATGCCCTTCTTGCAGTCCTCTTCCTTTTCTCTTAACCCCATTCTCTCTCTTCTAGAATAAGCAAATCTAATTATTTAGAACATTTCCTCAGAGGTGATGTTTTCCAGCCTCTAATCATCTTTGTATGCCTCCTTTGGATTCTCTCCAATTTATCTTCATCTTCTTGAAATGGGCATAGTACCCTGGGTGCTTCCTCCCCCAGCACAGGATAGTGAGCAATAATTACCTGGTTGCCTTTCTTCAAATTTACTTTTCCTATATTGCTGAAGGTGATTTGCCCTTTAATCAACATCTTGTTGATGTTGTGTTCAGTTTTCAGTCCATTTTAGCTCCCCTGCTTTTTGCAGTGGTGTTGCCCAGTTGGCCAGTCTTTCTTTTCTATGTCTGTAATTGATTTCACAAGGTATTGCACATTAGCTTTTTGTCGCCTTTGAACCAATTATCCAGTAGATTGAGACCATTTCAAATGTTAATCCTGTGCTCCACCTAACTTAAACCAATCTTACTTTAACATTGAAAAATGTCATAATTATAATGATTTTCATTACATAATTAATTTATATTTTCCAAAAATATTTAGCATATTTCTTCAAGCAGTGATTAAATATAGAAGTATTTCCGCTAGACTTTGGTTTTTTGTGTTCGTATCTTATGCCATAGTATTGAAATTTCTACTCCTGCCAAGTGGTCCCATGCATTGTTTGGAATTCAGTGAATTTCAAGAACATTAAAAAGTATCTTATTGATTTTACCTAGAAGAACTAGTAATCATCTGAAAATCTAAAGATGCAGCATATACTAAGAGGAAACATGGACATCATCTTTACCATATGGTCAAAAATCTAAGCTGTGACCCAAGTAGTATTTTATAATTAAGTAGAAAAGTCCAAAGGTTCATGGATCGTATTCTCTATGTCTAATAGGAGAATAATAGACCTTTTATTGCTAAAGCAAGTACTCTGGTTTCCAATATAGTTAGTGGGAAGATAAGTGTCTCTGAAGGCCCCTAAAAGGAGATTCAGCCCATCTGGGTTAGCTACTTATGTTAGGCATTTAGATCCTATCTTTATATGATTTTCAAAGAAGGAAACTAATTTCATACTTCTTCCTGCAGAAAATCATGTCTCCACTTACACTTGTATTGTGTCTGGAGAGAACTGAAGTGATACATCAAATTACACAATAAATGTGGCTGTTAAGACATTGATACAATTCAGAAAAAAAGTGTTCACAGGCAATCTTTTCAAATAGTGTATGTTGTGGAGAGTGGATTTAAGACTCTCAGGGAGACCCTATATCACATCAACATTGCAACTGGAGCCTGTCCCACAGCACACAGCCCAGAAACAGAACACAAAAACACAGAGCAAGGCTCCACATAAGCATCACACTAACGCATCTAGATGGTCTTCACTTCCACACTAACAAATTCCTACTCTTTTATGCAGATTTACCAGCTTGGTATCCACCTACCTTCGTCATCTTTACACCATGTTCAAATCACACTGTACATGTGCCCTGAAAGTGTAGTAGTGGAAGGATGCATTAATAAAGAGTATTACCTTAACCATGACTTTTCCTTTGAGAGTCAAAATGAACATTTCTGAGGATAACATTTACTTGAGGTGGGTGAGAAGTACCTGTTATACTGCAAGACAGCACAAGAAAGTTACAACTTCTTTTGTCTCTTTGTATCCAAGAATGGGAGGAAGGGAAAGGACAGGTTAAAATACTTTCGGATATTACTTGGTTTGGGGTTCCTTGTTGTAGTTTTTCTAGAAAACTCTGTGGAATTATTATTTTGATCCTAGTCAGCTCTATCACAGAGATGAAAACCATAATTGTAACATATAAGACTTTTTATTTGTTTCACTGTGGAGATGAGCAGACTGAGAGCAGCCCTGCAGAGAAGGACTTGAGGGTGCTGGTGGAGGAAAAGCTGGACATGACCTGCCAATGTGCACTCACACTCCAGAAAGCCAAACATGTCCTGGGCTGTATCAAAAGAAGTGTGGCCAGCAGGTCAAGCGTCAAGGAATGTAATTCTCCCCTTCTCTGTATTCATGAGACCCCACCTGGAGCACTGCATCCAGCTCTGGCATCCCCAACACAAGAATAATGTGAACCGGCTAGAGAGACTCGAGAGCAGGGTCATGAAAATGGTCACAGGGCTGGAGCACCTCTCCTGTGGAGACAGGCTGGGAGAGCTAGGGCTGGAGAAGAGAAGGCTCTGGGGAGACCTTTTTGCAACCCTTCAATACTTAAAGGGAGCTTATAAGAAAGATGGGGACACATTTTTAGTAGAGCCTGATGCAATAGGAAAAAGGGTAATGTTTTTAAACTGAAAGGGGATAGATTTACAGTAGATATAAAATTAGATATAAGAAAGACTTTTTTGTTATTATGGTGGAACAGATTGCTCAGAGATGTGGTGGATGCCCCATCCCTGGAAATATTCAAGGTCAGGCTGGATTGGGCTCTGAGCACCCTGATCTGATTGGAGATGTTCCTGCTCATTGCAAGGAGTTTGAACTAGATGACCTTTAAAAATCCTTTCCAGCCCAAACCACTCTATGATTTCTTTCCATTTAGGTTCTACAGGGACATTTTTAGCACAGCATGTTTGGAGCAAAAATAGAAAAACATAGTCTTTCATTCATTCTTCATATATGGATATTGTAAAGCACAGAAAAGAATGGGTCAGGAGCAGAAGTCTGAACACTGCTTAAACCTTGAGTTACAGGCTGAGCCAGATCCATGCCCCTAAAGCATTATTTTCCTGATCATAGTCTGAAAGGTGCTTTATAATGGAACATAGCTGAGGTCATTGCTATCCACTTTCAGAGCAGTGTGATTGACACTGGCATTGTAAGCTTTCTTTAATTACAAGATTGCAGTCTCAAAGAACAAGCCCTTACCCTTAGCAAAAGAGAAATATGATTAGTTAATTCCACAGACTAGAATGCAAGAGAGCATGAAGAAAGGCTACAGAATTGGTCTACACAGGGAAAATAAGATATACTGTGAATGCATAAGGTGTCAGATACAAGAGAGAGAAGAAACAGACAGAGGTGAGGTTGAAACTTCAAACATCCCTATGTTAAGCTTACTTCATCCCTAAATTTTGGAAACTTAAGGACCAAATTTGCAGTCAGTATGTCTATTACCACTCTACCACAACCTGCATTAGCACTACTGGGCCTTATGTACATGTTTTATATGAGCAGATAATTCTGTAATTGCAGATTTTCCATCCAGCATTTTCCAGCTATCCAGGAAAAGCCTCCCCCTTCCTCAGCTGTGGTCACTGAAGCATATTTGACTTGTGTGGTACAGGTTTGCTTTATTATCCCCCAGTGATTAGGGGCAGGGCTGCCCAGCACCACTCTCAGGAAACACGAAACACATTCATCTCAGCCTGATTTTTAGCTTTTCCATTCCTTGACAAACTTTTTCACTTCCCATGTGTCTGCTTTTCTCCACTCATGTCACTCCCAAATAATTTTACTTCTTCTGTACAGCCAGGACAAAGTCAGAAACACAATCATTTACTTGCAGCCTGAACATTATTTTTCTATACCATGCTAACATTGAGACGAACACAAAAACATAAAAAACCTTTTGAGAATTGTTGGTGTTACTATCTCAAATTCAGCAGAACACGTGTTTGCCTAGTGTGGTGCTGCACCATGTTAAAGACTCCTTGAACATGAATGACTTCGTGGCACAGGGCAGCAGCTTAGAAAGCTGCCCTTTTGGGTCCTGAAAGCCTCAGTACAATTTTATATCCGTGCTAATTAGTTCTGCTTCACAGAGACCACATAGTTCTCAGCCCCCCACTTAGATCAGCCATCTCTGGGACCATATACTGTATGCATGGAAAGATGTGTTTCTATACTAAAAAGATGAAGATGTAGTCATGAAGGGCAAACCAGAATTAAACCAGGTATTTCCTTAAAAATCTTGGAATAAATGTATCCAGGTTGTTATCAACTTTATGGGATGAAGAAAGAAAAGGAAGAGAAAAAAAAAGAGGAAAGTTCTAATTTAGTTCAGCAGCATAAATCCCAAATCAAAATTGTGCTTGAAAATTTTAACAGATATACATGAATACATAATCTACTAAGAACCTTTAATAACATAATTATTCATAACAACTTTAGTTCTTCTCACGTTTAATTAAACATATTAAAATAGGTATACACTGTTTTGTGTCAATGTGAGGACAACTCGTTTCTTACATAAACCTAAATAATTGTATGGATTCAAATGTGGAATCACAAATTAAGTGAAGAATTTTCTCTCTATCCCACAAGTCCAGTGATATCAGTGGTGTTACTGCTATAGTTAGATCTTCTTTGCATGGGTAAAAGTGGCAAAACTGAACCCTAATATAGATTTGAAAGAGATGGGAAAATTGGCGACTGGTTTAAAAATTTGTTGTTGTTGGTAAGCAAAAAAACCCCAAACCCAACCCTTCTAAGCCGGTGTAAGTATAGCTGAAAGTGATTTATTATCAAGTAAGCTGTCTCTACAGCACCATTAGTTCCAGATGGCATGAAACACATTAACTGCATGTAAATGTGTGTGTAGGAAATACTCCATTAGTTATAATGAACCAATCAGAAGGTGTTCAAAAGTAAGTAAATAAATAAAAGTCCATGAGAATGTGACTCTTAATAGCTTCCAGAAAGAAACAGTCTGAAAAGAAGTAAAAAGACAGACATCTGCCCTTTTCAGTGAGGTTCTTGAAAATTAAAATATACATGGTAAGAATTTACATATTTTGAAGTAATACTAGAAGAGCAAATGGTCACTTTTGACTTCAAAATCTGTTTGTGACAAAAATTTAAGTACATTATTTGTCAAGTTTATTGGGACTATCAGTCTCCCAGATGGCTGAGGGGAGAGAACATAATTGACCATTAATCCCAGAAAAAAAATTTTTAGTCGTAAGATTTGCACATACAAAAGTACCCTGGTCCTTATTGGGAAGGTCTGATTCATGGTTTCTAATCAATACACATAAATGAGAAGAGGCTTGAGTACAAAGGCAAGGCCTTAAATACCTGGCACAAACCCACAGATTCTTATAAAATAGAGAAATTAACAGTTTGGGAAAGCAGAAACAGAGGAGACTGAAGAAATGAGATGGACAAGTGGGTTTTTTTGTAGCTGGAAGGGAGTAAAACTGAGCTGGAAACTCAGCTACCACCACTGGTATCAGCAAAGACCTTGATTTGTTTTACCATCCTAATTTTTGCACCAGCTCCTAAGTAGGACTGCTGAGTTGCACAACCTCAGTTTGAAAAATGAATGCACTTTTGTATTTGATGGGTATGAATGAAACATCCCGAACTGGCCAAAATGATCCATTCCTATTCTATAAGGAAAAATTCTCAAAAACAGCACAACCCACAGTTTTTAATTTCGCAGGGCTTAAGGGAGGGAGAATTACAGCATCTGGCTCAAGAGCTTGTATACCACCTTTGCTCAGCCCAAAGCACATTAAAACAGCTGAGTTATAAACCCCACAGATGGAAAAGGGGGTTGCAGCAATGATGTTCTTTTAAATGCAGCCAAGTTGCTTGGATACTCCATATAACATAAATTGCTGAAGCACTCAAGTACTTAACTAGTTACAGTATGTGAAATTAGGTTTAATTTGACAATGCTGTAGCTCAGCATTGTTTGCCTTCCAATTATATACATTGATTAGACTTTGAACATAATGAGCTCTTGCCTGAAGGGGGTCTGACAACAAAAGCAATATTTTAGGAACTCAAGTCTGTAAGATTGTAAAGTGAAAACTTTGCTTGAATACAGTCTCAAAGCAGGCTGTTTTAATAAGTTAATATTCAAAAGTCCTGTGGTTAGGAGGTGCAAGGTTTCGTTATAACTCCTGGTTCTGCATAAGTAATGCAAATGTTATTTTTATTCTACATGCACATTAAACACATAATCCCCATTCCTGTTCAAACGACCCAGGTAGTAAACACTCTAAATGTATCCTGGGTTAATATGCGCAGGATGGAAATTAAGTTGCACTATAGCATACATTACAATAAAAACTAGCGAAGTGTGTAATTACTGTTACTGTGCTGTATGTTACCATATATATGGCTCAGTGTAGCCACAGCAGTAACCATCTTAGTGTCACTGTCTTAATTATAGCAGTTTTATTGTTATTATTATTGTCAGTCTTTAAGCTTTTACTAAATCCAAAGCTCAAATTCAGCAAAGCACAGAAGCATGTGTTTCATCTTAAGCAGGTGTGTAGTCCCACAGAAGCCATTAGAATTACAAAAACTTCAAAAATACACTTTTCGGAAAGAATGGGATTAGTTACACATCTCAAATTAATGATAGGCACACCAGGGATTGGTATTACCTCCAAAAGAAATATTAATTCAGTGAAGGTTCTAAGCTTGAGCTTCTTGTTGACTACAGGTGATTTAATTTCCATTGACCCAGTCCTAACAAGTCATCTATAGTCTCCACATCACCAGTGTCTTTTGAGCACGGCTGGAAAAGAAATATACCTGATGCTGACAACTGGAGAATCCAAATCTGAAGCCCTTTAGGTGTAGCATGCCTAACAGCCTGCCTCTATAGTTTATTTTAGCTATTTCTGCTATATTTATTTTGCTAGTGCGGCCGCCCTTCCTCACATTCCTGACAAACACCATGCATTTGTTGATTCCCGATGTTTTACCCAACTGAAATCAGGTCAATATGTCTCTGCCAAGATCTGGGGTCATAGTGGAAGGATTCATATAGATAAAGCATTAGAACTACAAATGGATATAAGCACCTGAGTCTAAAATTTCAAATTTTAGACTCACCAGAAACGCTTCAGGTGTTTCCTAACTCTAGGGGTAGCAAATGTCCCCAAATCTTCTGTCTTGAGAACAATGTATTCTGCCTGTAAATAACTGAAAATCAGTATGATTCATAGCACATAGTACAGCTATGCAGATATCCTACCATAAAATGCTATAGTTTAGATAAAATAATTATTGTTTTATTGGTCTGGCAAGATATTCAATATCTCCTCATGCTGCTGTAAAAATCCTTTGACAATACAGCAATTTTTTCAATTTTTGTTTCGCCTACACATTGGTGTGGTGGCAGCCACACCCGAGGGAGCCCCCCTACCTGGATGTTTGCTCTGGATTGGACTAGAAAGCATTTCTTAAACACTAATTTGAGTTATAACTAGGACTGATTATGAGAATGCAGCTTTTCCTTTGTCCTTGCCCCTCACTGCCTACAAACACAACAAATAAGTGTGATGCCCAGAGGAAATAATTGTTTTTCTCAAAGAACGGAGCCTGAGAGAAATGTCTGCATGTTCTCTAAAGGTTGGTTTTTTTGAAGGAAGGACAATAATATCGACCCTATTCTGTGAATGAATAAGGTGAAATTCTACCTTGGACAGACTAAGTTTTCAACACTCCTTTTTAGCATTTCATAGAATCACTGACCTCTGTTGGAAGGGACTTAAAAGATCACCTAGTTCCAGTACCACTGCTGTGGGCACAGACTCCTTCCACTAGACCGGGTTGCTCAAAGCCCCATCCAACCTGGCCTTTAACATTTCCAGGGATGGGGCATCCACAACTTCTCTGGACAACTGTTTGGGTGTCTCACCACGCTCACAATACAGAATTTCTTCCTAATATCTAACATAAAGTTGCTCTCTTTAAGTTTGAATCCATTCCCACTTGTCCTGTCACTCCAGGCCCTTGTAAACAGTCTCTCTCAATCTTTCCTGCAGGCTATTTCAGGTACTAGAAGGCCAAAATCAGGTCACCCTGAAGCCTTCTCTTCTTCAGGCTGAAAAATCCCAAATCTCTCAACCTTTTCTCATAGCCAAGGTGCTCCATCCTTCTGATCATCTTGGTGACCCTCCTCTGGACTTGCTCCAACAGGTCCATGTCCTCCCTGTGCTGAGCACCCCAGGGCTGGAGGCAGCTCTGCAGGTGAGGTTTCACCAGGGCAGAGCAGAGGGGCAGAATCCCCTCCCTCCCCTGCTGGCCATGGGGCTTTTGCTGCAGCCCAGGACACATAGGGCTTTCTGGGCTGGGAGTGCTCGTGGCTGGGTCATGTCCAGCCTCTCACCCAGCAGCACCCCCAAGTCCTTCTCTCAGGGCTGCTCTTGGTCTGTTCATCCCCAGCTCGTGCTGATACCAGCGTTTGTCCCAACGCAGGTGCAGCACCTTATCCTTGGTCTTGTCAAACCTCGTGAGATTCCCATGGTCCCACTCTTCTAACTTGTCCAGGTCCCTCTGGAAGGCATCCTATCTTTCAGGTGTGCCAAAGGCACCCCTCAGCTTTGTGTCATCTGCAAATTTGCTGAGTGTGCACTTGGCCCCTTCATCTGTGTCATTAATGAGGATATTAAATAACACTGGTCCCAGTACAGACCAGTGGTGACCCTGAGGGACACCACTTGTCACTGATGCCCGTCAGGACTCTGAGCACTTGACCACCACCCTCTGGACGTGACTGTCCAAACACTGCATTATCCACTCAACAGTCCACCCATCAAATGCATGTCTTTCCAACTGAGAGAGAAGGATGCTGTGGGGGATTGTGTCAAAAGGCTTTACAGAATTCCATATAAATAACACCTGTAACCCTTGCCTTGTCCACGGATGGAGTCACTCCATCACAGAAGGCCACTAAGTCAGGCAGGACTTGCCCTTGGTAAGGCTGTGCTGGTTGCATCCAATCACCTTCTGTTTCACCGTGTGCCTTTTCTCATTTTATCCTGATTCCCATTAATTTTCCTTCTATTGATGTAATCATCATATAAATGTAATGATTAAGATGAACTAACATCTTTTGTTAACATTTTATACTATTAAGGTACCATCAGCCACTTTATAGCTGTATAACTCCTGACTCTGTTTAATAAACACCGAGACTGCACCATGTAACTTCAAAGTAGAACATATTTGTTATTATAAATGTAACGGTATTGGTATAGAACCTGTTCCAAAATTTTCTGTGTAGAAAACAAAAGCTGGAAATATCAATCACAAGTGCTGTCTTCTTGCAAGTGTACCAGAGTAGTCCAGGAAGAGGAGGTGGACTGTGTAAACAGTCTAGGCATATATTTTATTTCATTTTGCAGATATTTACTGCATGAATAATGTATAACATTCACAAAAGGAAAGTAGCAATTCAAAGCCTCTACTGACTACAAACTGGGCCTATTTTATCAGAGAATCAAAATTATCTGATGATTTTCTTGCAACTGGATACATAGCCATAGCATCCTCAGATCTACAGCTAAGTTTAAAGTCACTTATAATATCCCAGGGATAGAGCAAAAGTCTTTTATTGGGAAAAATCTAATGAATGTTCTTGCTAAGAGAAAACCAGGCAACTGAGGGCGTTGCAAAGATTAGATGGCATGTAGCAAAAGAGAAAGGGGCTGTATCTTGCAACAGGCAGTGTAAGAAATAGACAATTTCAGCCAAGGAGAGAATGAGTCATTTAAAAATGTGAGTGGCAGCTCATACCATAAGGATAAGGAACTAAAAGTTCACAGGAATATTATGTGAATAAAAATCTGTTAGCTATTGAGAAAAACAAAATGCCATCCTCCACACAGAATTCTGCAACACCCGGGGAATTGAAGGAAGAATGCATTATTTCAAGAAATGCTCTACACAAAACTTTGGCCCCAGCCTTCCAAATGCTGACTCTTAGAAAAGAGGAATATTTGCAAATGATTGCTGGTAGAATAGCAACATTTCCATTATACGGATAACTGTGGGAAGGACCATATTTATTTCAGAGGCTGACTTCTCACAGCAGAAATTGTGGGCAAGATTCTCAGTGCGGTAAACTCACATAACCTTCTACATCGGCTGAACATTTTTTAACTGCACTGTCTCAATGAGCTGGCAATGTTCTCCCTATTTCCAAAAAAGCTAACTATAAATGAAATGAGGGGGAGTGCTACACCCATTTTAAAGCACAATATTGCCAAGTATTGTATCATCTCTGAGTTAAACATTAACACTCCAGACAGATGGATAACTCAGGCAGATAAGACTGGGCTTTGCAGAAAGCACTGAGATAAGTGGGGAAACACCAGAACTAGCAAGGATAAACTAGTGAAAAAGAAAGATTGGGCCTACACTTATTCTCTGGGAAGTGTTCTTGTAGAATTGAGTGTCATTTTTTTCTATTAATAGTAATTTCTCTATATAAAGGATTATCAACATCAAAAGTGAACAATTTTGCACAAAAAAGAGGGACTTTTAAATGTAAAAATATTGCACTTATATCTATTCTCAATTAAATGTTTCATTTTCCAAATGTCATAACATTTCATTTTGACATTTTTAATGAAACTTTGTTAAGTTTTTCTTCTTAAAATGTCATTTTTTCTTGAAAAAAGATCAACATTAGAAAAGGCAAAAGGAAAATTGGAGATGATAATGTGACACCGATTGAGTTTCTTCTTTTGTTGTTGTTGTTTTTAATTTTGTTTGCCAAAATGCTTTTGTATTATTTTGATGTAATTGAAATTTTGAACTGTACGTTTTTATTTATGCAGTTTAAAACTTTGCCGGCTGTCTGTAGATGTTTCACTACTAAAGCAATTTGAAAACACATTGGCTGTGAGTAGACAGTGAGGCATGTCAGTCACTTATTCACCTGATATCAGTCAGTTATTGTGTAAAATACTAAACTAGGAAACAGAAGACCAGATTCATGTAGATTTTTTACTAAATAGAAAAGCTTTTAAGGATATACTGCCATCTGACAGAGGATAACAGTAGCTTCTGATTCAACCATTTCTTCCAAATGAGGAAACAAACATAAATTCTCTACCCTATAGCTGAAAACACTAGCCATGAGGTTATTTGATCTAGGAGACCAAAGATGTTTCAAAATCATCCTATCTTCATTTGTAGTTTGTGGCCTCCTGATCTTGAGGTCGTGGAATTTGCACCACCAAGAAACTACAGCAAGAGAGTGACAGAAAGGAAATCAGACGTGAGGTAGGGCTCTGAAGAGTCTGCAATTACTTAAAATTTGAGGTATATTTTCTGACACAACAGCTGCTATAACCTCTGTACTTTTGGTAAACAATGATTCCAGAATTTATCCAACTGAGGTGCCAGGGCTGGATTAAGAAGCTTAAGCAGTGGGATTAATCGCAATTAATTTCAGACATACATATGGTAAGTGAATTTCAACAAGTCATTCTCAGACCTTTTTACAGTCAATGTACAGAAATAGGATCCTCCATAGGATAGTTAATTTTACCAGTTGTAGACACATTTCCTAAACTCAGCTGGCTTGCACATTGGAGCTATTTTTCCCCCAGTGATTGCAGGGATATTATAGGGTTCCTAGATCAGCTTTAGGCTTCTAGGTTTTAGGTATCGAAGCTGAGGTTAATCATACCAAAAATGATAGATGAGAAATCAAGGAGTGATAGAAGTGCTGAAATCTCATGGACTGCTTCTAAACACAACTGTGAAGGTGTGCCACAGTACATGTAATTTTGCTTCATTCTCTTCTTATCAAGATGAGGGACCTGTCAGAGACAGTATGTAAAAATCAAACTACAAATAGGAGACACAGGAGATATTTGAGCTTGTCTGTGTCTTGTCCCATTCATGTCCCTGAATGTTTCAAATGCAGAGTACTTAGATATACATCTTCATGTGTCTGGCCTTGGCCAGCCAGAGAAACCATCCACCCTGCACAATGTTCTTAATGTTCCTTGTTAAACATAGAGAGCATTAAGACCCTAAATGTACATTTAGATAATTTGTTATTTTTCTCACCCATATTACTCTGTTTTCTCTCTGGGAGTTCCAACACAAGGTTTTACCCAAGCTCAGGAATCCTTGTATCATATGGTAAGTACTGATATTTAAAATCGACTTATGTTGCATTTTTTTTTTAATTTGCTGATGTATAATGTTACAGTTTATTGAATGTTTCAGAGGATAACTTTTTCAAGTATGGTCCTAATTTGCCTATGCAGGGATTTGTATGTACTCTAGAGCCTCACTTTCAGTCTCTCAACTTCGCAGGATTAATATTCTCTTCTGGAAAATGGAGTTAGCAGCAATAGTAATCTTGACATACTTCACCTGTAAATGAACATGTGGTATAAATGTTAAATTGCCTTATTACTACAAGTTCTTAACAGACACCAACCCTGTCTCTGATACCATCAGACTTATTTTCGACTTCAACCATTTCCCTGCATTTCCAAGGCAACAGGAACTCCTGCTCAGAATTGTAGGCTTTTCAAGGTCTGTCACTCCATGACTCTGAGATATTAGGATTTGAAAAGCCTCATATATTGCGTAGACAGATTTTCCAGCCAGTCTAGTCTAGTAGTCAGCTCATGATTTGAGGACAATGATTGAGGTGCCACATCTGCCAGGCAAGGCATCAGAAATCCTTTATATAGAAACTTTTAGCAACCAAGTGCAGAGATGCACATCCGCATCTCTGATCCAACACACTAGAGTGGATTTGAGAGTCAGTGCTACCTACAGCAGCAGTCAAGTGTAACACCCATAGCAAGAGTTAAGAACTTCTTTCCAAGCCTCTCTATAATGGCGCTACGATAACTTATCATTTTATATATAGAAAAAAAACAGCCACACACTGAATCATATGCTCAAGAGGCATGTGAATTACTTGGACTATGTCCTGCCTGCCAGAAGAACGGCAACTCGACACTTTCAGAAAGATCAGCCTTTGCAAAACATCCTATTCAAAGGGTTACTGTAAGGACAGTGAGAGACTGGAGATCATTTGGCTCTCTTTGTTTATCATTTAGTCCCCAATGTGAAGTATGTCAGGGAGTTGTCACCCTGCATTTGATGTGGACGAGCAAATACAAAGAATGGTTACAATAGAATAAAGGGTAGTTCAAAATAAACAATTCTACTGTCAATTTACATAATAGAGGAATTGTGTGTTCAATAAGAAAAGTGTTTTTTTCAGGTTGCTTTGAGGTGTCTGAAGCCCACTGAACAGAATGCAATCTTTCCATTTTTTGGTCTGTTTTTGCTATAAGATCAAGATTTGAGTGGAGGAAAAAGGATATATTACACAGTCATAGAGATGCATTGCGTATATATCTGGGAAGTCAGTGGAAAAATGATACTTGAAGAACTATAACTATTAAACAATGAGACCAAATTTTGGCATATATTAGGTAGACCCATTTGCTGTTCACATCTCGAAGAAAGGGTATGCTTCTAGACAAACAAATTGGCTAAAAAGGACCATTTTATGTCTAAGGAAACTCTGAGCATTGTAGGTGGGGTTGACCTCCACAGCTTTGCCATTGAGAGCTGCAGACTTCACCAACTGATGACCAGTCAAGCAGGTCTCCTTTTCCAACCAGTGGAGGGAAATAAGTACATCCAGAGTCATGACAGGGTGACCCATCTCTCCATGGTTGGATGCTTACTCTATAAGAGCAACTTAGAGTGACTATTTCAGATGTGGAAATCAATTATACAAATGGAACTTCCTAGCTGTGCACAAATGCCTAATACCACAAATTTCTGCATCCAAACCAAATACGTGCATGTAAAGATGGATTACCTTTACTAATAAACCTCTGTATTCTTCTTTAAAATCTGAGATCTGTTTCTAGGTATTTTCAAGTTCAAATTCCAAACATTCCGTACATAATGTTTTATTATATGAGGATGTGCTGGAGACAAATTTCTCATGGAAGGAATCACTGGAGGCAGCCGCTTTATTTATTTTCAACCTCAGGTATGATGCAATGATGCCTACAGACAAGCTGTATGGACTTTTCAGATACAATTTTCCAGGTGAAATTACAAAAATAGTCAAATAAATGAACAGTCTCGTTTGAAGTGATCATAGGTATCCAAAGCTACTATTCGTTAGTAGTTGTTTCAGGTGCTACATATGTTTACCTAGATCACTTTCCTATCAGTGTTGATCTTCAACAGACATCATCAAAATAATTAGCGATTTGGGGCGTGTTGATCTTCAGGTGTTGCTAATGAAACCTTGAAGACACCACATTTCTGGCGATGGGTAAAAATTTTCTTCCTTGCACCTCAGAAAATATTCAGAGCTGTAAGAGTTTTATTGTGATGTTCACAGCTGATGGATGTAAGTATTTGGCTGAATGAGACTCTTTATGACCACACATGTACAAGGTTTATGCTTTGCACCTCTTCTGAGAAGCACAAGTATGGCAGCAGTAGAACATAGGTACATCTTTAAGAGCAGCATAATGTTACAGCAGCCATTGTAATCTGAAGTGAAAGCAACAGTAAATTAACATGTCTAGCAGCTGCTTTGTGTAATGCCAGTTATATTATTCCAGGTAAGAGGAGTAAAATATTCGCTACAGAAAGTGGGGAAGTGCTTGAATTCTGTGATATAATGGACTGGTGAAAGAAATGTGAGAAGTAATATTTCCTTTCTTTAAGCTGCTTACATTTGAAATCCAAGCCCATTGACTATTTCTTCTAACTGCCATTTCATAATCAGTACCAAATTTTGCCTTTACATTTTTTAATGTGGGTGAAACATCACGTACAATAGTTTTCAGTGAATCATTCGAAAACTAAACCTTTAAAATTATCACTTTTCTAGCCTTCAGCAGAACCAAGTCATGCCCTCCACCTTTAAGCAGAAATTTGCAATCCATGTAAAAATATTTTTGTCATTAAATGATCCTTTTTTTTCTAGCAATGGACTACAGTCAATATGAGCTATTTACTCAAAGGGCTATTTTTTAAAGTCAGATGGAAAATTCTATTTACTACTGAAAATATAGCGATGACTATTTTGCCAGATAGATTTTGCCTTTTCAGCTACAGCTCAGAAACTATAAATGGGACATGTCACTTTTTTCCCCCCTCTCATTTAATAAAAAGTTACAGTTTGGTTCAAAAGTATCATTTTAATATTTCCACCCACTCTTGTTCAGTTTGGCTGCTATGGAAGAAGGAAAAGGTGTTGTGCATTCCTAAATAGGCACTGGTGAGCAGATGGACTCTAGCTAAAAAATTCTGGGTGAGAGAAATCAGAAGTGTTTCATTTCCATGTCTGCTCTATTGGCAATGCAAACTCTGGTTCTGCTCAGACGTGCAGATTCCAAGAGGCGTGGAATAGGAGAATGGAGATCTCAGAAGTTTTTGTGAAGTTTTAGAAGAGCAGTGAAAAATATGATGTGAAAATGGGAAAGTGTGAAAAAAAAAAAAAAGAGAGCAAAATCTCAAGAGAATTTTGCAATTAGAAAATCTGACTGCACATGCAGGCTCACTGCCTGCTTACTATCAGTATGCTCCTAAATTCCAAAAAAAAAAAGCTATCATGATAATGAAATGGTCCAGGTCTAAAGCTGACATTGTGTTTCAGCATATTTAATCAATTCTATTCCATGTGTGTCATTTCTTCCTCCTTACACACCGTCTTCCGTGCAAGATGTTCTCAGTTTGGTAATTGGCAACAGAGTAATAAAAGACTAATAATTATTTGTGGTAGATAATTGCCTAAAGACCAGATCAGATTCTGGTTGTTCTCAGTATGTAGAAACAAAACAGAGAGAAAACCAACAACTAAACCAACTTGTTCAGTTAATGGCTGGTGAGGTTTTTACAGAGCAGGAAGTATATGGCAAAATTTTGCCTTCCCCAGCAAGGAAACACCACTCTGGGCCTTTGGCAAGTTAAAGTCAAACATTACCCAGAGGCAACACACAGAGGTACTCAATCTAATCCAGAATGTAATAAATTTTCTTTTATCTGTATTCCAGTACCTTCACCACTATACATACAAAAACGGTATTTCATCTCCTGAGCTTGGCTTCATGAGGCCAAATTGGTAGGGAATGGAGAGGAAAGGAGATAATATTTTTCCTCCCCTTACTCAAAGAAGTTTTGTGGATCAGAGATGAAGTTGGTCCCACTGTGACTGAGACTATGAGGCCTGATTAGTTCTATCTTCAGAGATAGTTTCTGGTTAGGTAGAGCAGAGAAGGAATTTTTCATGACCCATCACTGAATCTGTGGAGTGCACAGACAGGGCAGCAGTTGTCTCATCGGTGGTGCCCAGTTGGTAGCTCAGCTCCAGCAGAACCCATGCAAACCACCCCTGTGCTGCCATGAGGCCTGCAGGAACTTGTCAAAAGTATTTGCTCAATTTATAGATCAAAGCAGACAACATTATCAAGCAGTGTTCTTATCAGAGAATTTGAGGAGAAAAATACAGACCTAAATTTGATCACAGGAAATTAAAGTCGCATGCTAGACAATACATTTCACCTGCCTTCTCCTAGGTGCATGTTCATAACCTGAGATAAACACTTCTCTCCATGCCTTCTTTATTGTTAGATAATATAGATTTCCCATCTTAAAAATATTGCTATCAAGTATCTCATAACGCCTGTGCCATAGCAACCTGTTAGTGTGATTTACTTTGACAGCAGACGATGGGTATTTTATTGTTTGACCCCTTCTGCTCTGGCAATGTAGGTTTGGGCTTTTTTTCATAGGAGCTGTTTTATTTAATCTTATGGCAGCTGATATTGAATCTTCACATCATTTTTTTCCCTTGTCAAGGTATGCTCTTAGAGTAAATAGCATAATGAAAATCCAGGTTTTCACAGAAAGGCACCCACTTAAGCAACTCTGCGCTCTGATGCCTCAGAAAAGATGTCTCTAAAAATATGTACACTACAAGTAGTTCAAGGAAATGTCTTTAACATATTATCTAATTATGGATTCCCGTTATTAAACCCATTAAGTTTATTGAGACACATTCAAATGGATTAAATGGGACTTAAAAGTCCAATGTTACAACTCCTGAGTGACTATCATGGTTACCATGCTGAGAATCAGGCATATCAGAGGGGTCAAGAATTTTTGATTATTTGATAACGAGGCTAGCACAGGAAATTTGCAAGGGGGGAGGGAGGGCAATAACCATGGCATTGCTCCTTACCCCATAAGCATGAATTATTGCAGTGAGCTAAAAGTTGGCCCATACAAGCTTGAACCATGCAGTTGTCATGATAAGAGGTTCTAGAAACCAGGCACAGAACTTTCAACACTCATTCATTAGCGAATTAACAGGAATAATGGAGACCAAGCCCAGGGGCAGTGCTTGATTTAAATATATAATTGATGCTTCTTTCGTAACATTTGCTTAAATTTGGGACCTCTAGGCTGGTAAATCTCCATCAAAGAGTCTCCCTCAAGCTGACTGCTTCTTCCAAACATTGTGAATCCAAACCAAAGCCTTAGAAACTTGGCAACTTATGCAACATCCATACGACTGCCAAAGCCAGAGTCCTAAAATAATGTCTGTCTCTGAAAGCATCAAGAACTGCTTGTGTGTGAAGGAAATCTAAATGATCATCAGTTACACTTAAATAAGATTTCAGGAAATAGGTGTTTTCAAGGCTTTTCATCAAAAATCAAGTCAAGGCGGGCTGTAGAAATCACTGAGGCAAATTATCTGCTCTGCCCCAGAGACTGCACCCGGCATCACTGCAGCCATTGCAACAAAGGAGTTTTAAGATGGGATATAAAGGAGAACAACAAAGCATCTTTGTTCATTAAGATCTTTTCCCAAGCTGAAGAGGTAGCCAGGGACTGTTTCTTTGAAATCTAGCGAGTAGATGTGAGCAGCTATCAGAAGAGCTGACCCCTTGGTGCCAAACAATAGGTAGCAGGAGAAGAGATAAGCCAAGTAGGCTCCCTACAGTATTGGTTTATTACTAGTCTGAGCGTTGCAACTGAGTCTTGTAACTATTTTTGGGTCTATTAGAGAAGAAATGCAAAAAACCTGGAAGGACAGATTCAAAATTAGAAATGAAGAGAGCTATACTGGGAGGAGCATTCTGACTTTTAACAGTATTCCAACATTTTTCACTGTAATGGATCTCCTAGATTAATCCTTTTTTTTTTTTTTTTNAACCTGATGGGACTATCATAGTCCCAGGCTTTTGCAGAAAACTTTATGCATTGGATTCTGTTCTTCCTCACAGTGTCATTTCTTTAATGAACATGTGAAGGTGGGAAAAAAACCCAAAACAATAAACAGCTCAGAATATTCCCTGAGTAGATTTCCCATACTCTTCATCTGATATGCATGGACCCGTCAAGTGGAGGTTCAGCTGCTACCTTCTTTCTGCTGGACTTCTAATCAGACTTTTAATCATGTCTTGTGTTCAATCTGAATTAATTTAGGATCCTCAGCTTTCAGAGTTTCAGCTCAACAGAAAACATTAATAAATGGAATAATTAATTCCAACTCAGAGTAGATCAATCAAATCCTCAGCTTGGGAGCTATTTAAACACTACTGTGATACTTTGTCTTTTTCTCATGGGTCAAAAAGTCACCAGCCTACGACTATGGTAGTAATCAAGAAAAAAATTAGTCAAAAAAACCAGTCAAAGAGACAAGACAGATGCTGCAATTTTGTTTACAAACAGAAAGTGTTGAGCTCTGTTCTGTAGTCTCTTGTGGTAGGGAAAGGTTGGTTTTAGCTAATTAATATATTCTCTGGTTGTGAGTCAGCTGATCTCTGAAAAGATAGTTTCATAAAGAAGAAAAACAATGCATGCCTGTTGATCAAATCCCTTTATGGAAGGGAACAGACTGCAGGAAGGAAGGACGTATTGCAGAGCAGAGGAAAAATCCCTCTCCCTGATTCCACACTCCCTGTCCTCCCATGTCATATACAGCAGCCTTCAGATGCGGACAACCAGAACAATTTACATGATCTTGGTCAAAATATAACACGCCAGTGTTGTCCCTGGCTTGTTTCATTTGCTGCTGTAAATATAGTCTGAAAGAGTCTGAATTCATTGTCACTAGCTGGAAATATCTTGAAGTGCCAAGGCAGTGACGTACAACCTGCACCTGACCTTGCTGCAGTTGTGGCATCCAACAAAACAGTCTGCTTGGGATGTTTGCTGCCTGCCTGGGGCAAAACGTGCTGTGGTAGAGATGATAAAATGGCTGGAGCTGTTCCTTCAACCACCCATTTCCTTTGGCTTTGTTGTGATGATATATCCTTCAGATGCTGAAGTAATTTAATACCATTTTTTCTCTCCAGCACTCACATTTCAGTGTACGATACAAACTCTTTTGTTGACAAATTAAAATATGTTAAAATTACAAAATCATTTTAAAAGTCATTTCAGACCTCCAAGTTGGCCTAACTTGGATATCCAAAGCCAAGTCTGCTAGATAGGCAATTAAGGATATCCTTGTATGTTTAAAGAATCATGTACATCTAAAGCACAATCAAATTCAAAATGCAATACTATAGAAAACAAGATCTGGAATAGATAGATATCCTTACTACTATGCCTTATTTTTTATTTACTTCTTAGACCAAGATATTTGACCTTGACAAGTAAATTATTTTTATATTATTTCCAGGTGTATTATTTATTTGTCCATGGAAGATTAAGTTACTAAGGATGTCCTTAGCACTTGAGAGAATACTGTAAACATATCTTCATTTTAAGGACTTTCTGGCATCCTCACAAATACATCACTGATATTTTGTATTCTCTACATAAAAGATACTATAATAGAGCAGCTTCAGCTTTACAGCTCAAGAAAGGCAGCTGAAAATAGTTCCTCCTGGATCCCATCAGTGTCACTACCAGTGTCCCTCAGAGGGGGGTCTCTGTGAAAGAGTGCCAAACATTTAGCTGTCTGGGGCCAGCACATGTGTTTCCATTGTATTATTTGTTCCTGCTGGCCCAAGGGAAAAAAAAATAGAAACAAACCAAAACATTTTAAGTCATAAACATCACAAAATTGGAAACCCATGTGCCAAACTGCCTTGAAATGTGTGTTTGACCAAATTTTATTGGAACCTGTAGAGTACTGGATAGCAACAGGAAGAGAATTTATCTTCAGATATGATGGGAATAATTTTTCTAAGTCTTTTGGAATTTCTCCTACTCTCCTTCAACTGCCATCAGGCCATACAATCTTTTTAAGGATGAAGACTAGAATTCATATTGAAGACTTGCACATTTTAAAGGTTTGGTTTATATTTTTGTTTATATTGATAAATTTTGAATCAAAACTGTTAGAATAAATGAATAATTTTCTGCATGAATTTATTCAAGACCTATCCAAGAACTGGACAATTTTACAGAAAACTTTCCTGTCTACTTCAGTAATTAACAAATTTTCCTTAATTCTTCTGAAAAATTTTAGGTAACTGAAATCTTAACAACATCCCTAGCTGAATAACCATCACCTAAATTGTTACACAAGTCCCGACCTTGTCATCGTCGTCATCATCATCATCATCATCATCATCATCATCATCATCATCATCATTATATTTTGACTAATTCTAATTAGGAAGCGTGGTTTCCATTTTACAGCATGGTGGTTCTTCTGCTGTGGAGAACAGGTTAGCACGTTTACTTTGGAAATGGGATTCCTAGGAGAGGGGCAGCCTCCTCCCCAATGAGTTTTCACTCATTCTGCAATTCAGGTGCCCTCAGACCAGATCACGAGACACCACATCGTGGTTCATCAGTTTTCCTGTTGAAATTGCGAGCGTCAATCTTTAGAAGAAAAAAGCAACATAGTGGGCTCAGATGGACCTGATTTATTCTTTTATCATTCATATAGAAACTCCCTAGTCTAAATTGTAAAAATAGGAAAGGGTATAGATCCCCATATATTAGATTCCTGTTAAATAAGTTACCTTTTATTCTGTATGTCCATAAGTAACTCAGTTATCTTAACCTGATGGGTAGAGAAACAAACTAGAATCAAGACCTTTCACTTTCCAGATGTCTTTCCCTGCTTTTGCTTCGAAAGGCGTTGCTCTGACAAGTGCCCATCATTAGACAGTGATGGAATCTCCACTTGGCTTGGGTAGATTCATCATATATTTGGCCATTTATTATATAGACTTCACTGCCCATCATAAGAAAGAGACATTTTTAAAGAATCGCTTATTACAAGATAAGGACAACTTACCAGTTCTCCAGTTCTGCCTAATAATTTATCATCTTCATAGTTAAAAAAATATTTACGTATTATTTCTTTGACATGCTCTTTAAATTTTAGTTGGTGGCCTTTTCCTAGTCATGTCGCCTTACAGAAAAATGTCTTTTTAAACCAGCTAATGGCACACTGGGGCACAAATATCAGACAATTTTGACTTCCACCCTTGTTCCTTAACTGCAGAACTGTGGGCTCCCTAGAAGAAAATACAAAAAATGGATCATTCATTGAGCATCCCAGATTAACTGAGCATATACCATGTGTATTAAAAATGGCTGTGACAAGCTAGATTATGGATGTGATGCCTTATGTCACATCAAAGATACCATAAAACTACTCTGTCATCTTGTAAATAAAACAAGATTTCTTTTAAGAAAAGAAAAAAAAAAGACATTATTTCATATTCTCCCTGTCAATTTGGATAGTCTGCTTAAGTGCTGCCTTTTTAAAATAAAATATAAGGCTGCAAGAAATGAGCATTTTATGCATATCATTATCATATTTATTTTTATTTTCAGCTACTTCTAGAGTATAACTCAGTGTGGTAAATAGTTCATGCTAATTACTTAAAAATCCATTAAATTTTAAGTCTCATAGCAGATGCAAACGCCATTTCAAATGTTCTCATTGTGTTGCCTACATAATTCATGAACTTTTATTAGAATTCAGACTTGAAGCGGGCATGTGGTGCGTGAGCCACACTCTCCAGTTGTTTGTGTGTTCCCAGAAAAGTGGAATACACACCTACAGAGCCTCAATACCTAATCCTGTTCAGCATTTGTGCTGACCCGCATTAAAGAGTGAGAGGCCTGGTGCTGATCTACTGCAGGAGGATTTGGAGTTGTAACTGAGAGTGTAAATATTTCAGGCAGTCGTTCCCAGAGCAGGGGCTGGGATGCCTGAACAAATGGCCAGGAAGGATCTCAGGATCCCAACACTAAATCTATCACGTTTTTATTCATTGGCTCATTTGGGGTCCCTCTCTCTCTTGCTTCTGTCTCACTAGACCTATAAATAATGGGATTTCACGGTCATGTGGCAGCGCAGGCTGAGCAGGAAGAGGATTGTCCTGGCCCAGCCCTACCTCTACCACAGGTGAGCTCAAACCCTCTCCATCTAAAGATGGTGCCCTTGTGAGTGTAGCATTTGTCAGCTTTGGCTGTTGGTTCCTGTGCTCCTGTGCTGTATCTGCAAGAGGCCTTGCATGCCCTCAGGTATTTAAAATGGCACCAGATACCTCTGCTCAAGAAGCTGAATAATTTTCTACATATATGAAATTTAGCCATTAAATCACATGTGGACATTTTGGGTTCTTTTTATAGATTGAGTCACAGACTGATTCATCCTACCTGTGCTACTTACCTGAGTAAGTAAGACAGGAAATGCCCTTTGGAAATGATCTCTCTCTCTATTCACTGTAAGACAAGTTAAGACCAACTAGCTTTAGGCAATCAATATTCATACTGCTGAAAGTAGGCAGAAGGCCTTAGGTCAACCTATCATAGGAATTGGATAAAAATTCAGTGGTCGACAGATAGTATCCTGAGTCACAAAATAAAATTTTCTCAGTGCAGTTAAATATTTTTTTTCCTTTTCACCTTTATGTTCTCTGTCTTTAATATATGTATAACAAGATTTCCATACAAGTTCTCCAAGATGTTCTGATACTAAAAGTATTAACAATTGTGAAGTACTCTTTAACTGCAGAAATGGGAACTTGTAAGTACTTCAGATAGTCACTTCTCGAAGTACAAATCTACTTCAAGAACAGACCTCTGTACCCCACTCAGCTTTTCTGCAGCAAAGCCCCTCAGATCTGACAATCCATTGGTTTTGCATTCGTATTCAAAACTCCATTTTTTGAGTTTAGTGTCTTGCAGGAAAATGGATACATGGTGGGCAAAGCACAGACAGTCAGCATATTTCAGTGTTCTTTATACATATTTTAAAAGCTTTCATATAGTACTTTGGCTATTTCTAACTTTTATACTTTAATTCCCTATTCTGTCCCGTAATATTTTATCTCTTATTCTCTGATCTTCTACTTTGATACAAGTACAAAACCTTTGGGAGAATGATCTAACATCTCTTGCTATTTTTTTTCTTTCTTTTTTTTTTTCCTTCAATATACTTGTTTAGTTGCATTCTTGCCATTTTATTTAATACCTTTAGTGTACAACAAATATATCATAATTTTTGCTTTTCTTAGCAAAAATCCACAAGACCAGATTTGTTTTTCATCTTTAACCCTTCACTTTCATGAAGAAGGAGATAAAAACATTAACAAATATTCTTAATCAAGGTATAAGAGGAATTGGCTTAACAGAGCATCACTTTTTTCTTTCTACAGTCTTCATGAAAGTCCCACAATATAAATACTTTAGGATCACTTTCTTTGGTCCCCTACTGCTTTTATCACATACTGTGGTGTCTTGCACAGTCCTAGTGAGCTTGGGAAGAATAACTGAAGGGAAGGAAAATACATAAGAAGAGCTTGAAATCCTGCAGTCATACCTTAGAAAGGGGGACTTGTTTAGAAGAACTTCCTCTTTGTCAAACCCCAGCCCAGATTCCATCCACCCTGACAAAGGCTGATCTCACCGGCACTTGTTCCAGTTGTGTTTCTCCTGCATAGTTCTAAGTCCTTGCTACGTTCTTTGTATTTTAGCCACAAAATACAAAAGGTTTTTTCATCACTTGAGTCTCTCATGCTTGAATCTGGGTGTGTATATGTACATTTCCTCCCACCCCGGACCAGTTTTACAGTGATAGAAATCCAATTGCTTATTTCAAAATTAATTTGATAATTATAATATTTCTCATAATTCTAAAATTTTCCTTATACACAGTCACACTTTGTGTTCTGTGTATTTTACCTTTTATTTCACTCTTCTTTTCTACCAGTCTTGTTTCCACTCTCCAAACACAAGTGTATGTTAAAGAACTCATACAGCACATTTCTCTATGCATCATATTCCTGGGACTGGTAGAAGTCTCCATAGAGAAGTTTCTCAAATAATAATCTAATATATATTTGATTATTTCTGTTTTGCTGATGATATGTCCTGAAACAAGTTATTGACTATAAAGTTGTAAATTTTTAAGTGATTTTATACTATATAACTTCTTTTCTTAGAAAACTATTGAATAATTAGAGAGGTTTTGCTATTCATCTGTCTAAAGTATCACCCATCCCCGCAGAAGGTATCAATCACTTAAAAAAACCCCGTGGTTTGGGATTCAGGACCTTATGATAGTGCTTTAGATACAAAGACTCTTGGTGAATCATAAAGATAAAGGTGATGTCACATTCGTTTATTAAACATTACAAACTATTTCAGGTTTTATTACATTTCTCCGAACACAATTTTTCATCTTCTGAAGGACCTAATTTTCTCTCACATGCTTTAAAAGAGGGTTGATCATGAATCCTCACTTCTCCAAGGAACAGTGTTCTCTCCTGTAATCTTCTTAACTGTCCTTGCCTTCCCTGGTATTAGGTCTGTGCTTCAAGTGTACTTTACAATATTTTCAAAAGTTTCAGATTAAAATTTTCACAAATAAGCTTGCTACAAAAGTTCCAGGTCAAATTTTCCAAGTCATAGCTGGAAAACAGATAGGTTCTTAAATAGACTATGTCTTGTTGAAACTCAGATTTTCAACCTATGTCTAAATTAAACTCAGAAAGGTTGATAAGTTTAAAGTCTTTCATAAGGGTTATTGAAGTGCAGTAGAGTTTTTTGATTTTTTTTATTTAACTAAAATCTGAATATTAAAAGATGGGAAGAAAATGTGTTTAATGCAAAAATATTCAATAAAATGTTCTCTTTTTTTGCCTTTTCAATGATTGTTTCATATTTACTAATAAGGTCTTTCCTGAGGACTCAAAAAATCATTTTTCCTTGTGAGATCATACCACACTTCAGATATATTCCAATATAAATATTTTATTGTGTTTAATCTGTCAAAATAGAATGTATTGCTGTCATTCTTATTCATCCTGTACATTGGTTTCTACTTTCTCTCTTTACACTTTTATTGGACTAAATGATTTACATTGCTTTCTGCTTTATTACACTGTAGAGAAGAGCATCGAGTCAGAACATACATTGCAATATGATAAAATTATTCTCCACACAGAGAGCCACTTTTGTACTTGTACTGTGATAGTCTCTGTGAAAATGACAGATTTTAGTGTGTGCACTGCTTGGTTTACTAGGTTGATTTAAACTATTAGCCAAAGTTATTCTTCTGAAACTTAAAGCCTATATTTTTGATCCTATCTCATATTTGTCTAATTAATTATAACAATATATTTTTTCTCTGTTGTAATCACCTTTATAGCTGATCACTAGCAGTAAATAGGGTGCTTCCTTTTACTCAGAATGATCTGAAAAAGAGATTCTTCCTGAAGTATGAAAACTTGTACCTTTAATTGCAAGTATAATATCATATTACTGAGCATTTAAACAAGTTATTACTTTAAAAACATGCCCAGAATCAGTGGTTCTGGGATATTTTAGGGGAAATACTTATAGATGTTCTAAGGCATCACGTCAAACATTAATTGCTGAGGAAAAAAAAAAAAAAAGGGAAAACGCGCCAGACTTCGGTATTGGTGGGAATGTATAGCTGAAACAAGGAGCATGACAAAGTAAATGTAAAAGATGTTTAATGTTTGTAGTTAACCCTTTGTGCAATGGTTGAGTTTCACACAGTGTATATGTGCATATATATTTGGATTACTACTAATGTAGCATACCATTTAGGTAATATAATATTATGGCAAACCAAAAATGTAGTTTTCTCTATTTCAGCCACAAAATTGTGAACTTCTTCATGTCTATCCTTACATAAGGGAGATATCTATCATTTCATGTGGATAAGATTTTTTATTTTACCTATCTTTCATTTTATATTGCCAATTGCTACTGCTGCTACATTATAATCTGTAGCACATTTAGGGTATCTAATATATGAAACATTATAATGTGTCATCTTTACTGAGCTACCAGTATTCATTTCTAGCTAATGCAATATAAAGATTTTATGAAGAAGGAGTTCTATTGCAAAAATAGTAATAAAAAATCTTCAGATTTTAACAACTGTTCCAGGACAATGTTCAATAAGGTAACAAGGCATCTCCAGCAGTCATGCAAAAAATGACTGAAAGAGAAGCAACTGACTGAGTGAATTGCAAAACCAGTCCAAATCTCAACTTTGGGGGTTTTCCCATGTTCCATTCCTCTATTTTTGTTTTGTTAGGTTTTTACATTATATAGCATTCAAAAAACAAAAAAATCCTCTTCAATGGGATAAAAAAAATCTATTTTTTTTAATTTTCAGGAATAGTGATATGGAAAATACTTATAGAAACAAACATTGTGATTGTTTAAACATTAAATGTTAGTAATGGAGTAAAGTGGACAAATTTTCTGGTTATGTAAAAGTGAGAGGAGTGACTCAAATTCCAGAGGGTCATATTGCCCCTCAGCGACCACCAATAGCACAGGTTTCCCAAAAAGGCTATGGAGTCATCCTCCATGGAGGCATTCAAAAGTTGTCCTGGGCAACGGGCTCTGGGTGGCCCTGCTTGAGCAGGAGGGTTGGACCCAGGGGCTCCCCAAGGTCCCTTCCAATCTCAACTGCTCTGTCATTCTACGATTTCTTTCTGAAACTGTTCTCTTGTTCTCTTCAATTAAAAAGAAAAAAAAAATTACACAATGCCTACCAGTTAGGCCTAAAAATAAAATAATTTTGTCTTTGAGTATATGAAAGTCTTATGTAGTAACTTCAAAGTCCATGGAAGTAGCTGCAGTGTCTAGAAAATCTCCATAATTCTGATACCAAGGATGATTATTCCCTCGATCAAGTGGAGATGCTTAGGTTCTGCTCTGCAGTTTGCATCAAGCACCAAAAAGTAACACGGTGTCAATTCAGTACTTCCTTTCAAAAGGGCACACTTTGCCTAAGACAAACTGACCAGTCTCCCATCGTTTTTTATTTGGCCACCAAAATAAAAAGTAAATTTCACCAGCTTTATTTTAGTATTACTAAAATAAAAGGTTGCATAAATGTTTAGAGTCCAGTTTTGTTCAACAGCTTAAGCTGTGTAAAAGTTGTGCACAAACATAAAGAAAACACAAAGAATTACGTGTTACTTCTTTCCAATTTCCTAAAATCAACAGTTTTTCATATTTATGCCAAATTACCTCTGTACTGGTCATCCCTCAGCTGCAGTGATGGGATTGATTTTCATAAAATTGATCATATTTTATCATATAAAAGCTGAATTGAGAGCATTACCTTTCTATTTTGTATTCCTCACTATTTATTTGCAGTTGGGCTGGGATCTCTCCCTTCAGTCTCAAGGGACAATTCATCCCATCCTCCACTGGTTCTCTAAAGCACGACAGACAAGACAGATGAAAAACTCCAACAGTGCCGATTTTTCCTCTTTGGCTACTCATGGAATCTCAGGTACAGAGATAGTGAAGATTAATCCCACTGATAAAGGTAGGTGGGATGTATTCACCTGTCATGTGTAAAACATATGTGGGTTTTATGGCTATAGCAAATACACTTCAGTTTCTTAAAATATCCTTTGAGGATACTAAAAATATTTGTAATCATAGCAAGAATGACTCTGCCACAGACAGACAAAATCAAGTGAGAAAAAAGTACTATTCTTCTGGCAACTTTATAGAACATTATAGTTTATTTAAAAGCAGCAACAGAAGAACCTTTTTCAGAAAGTTTTTAACCCATGATGTATCAACCTATCATTTAATAATGGTTTCATTTCTTTTATAAGATTGGATTTAGGTCTGACTGCTTATCCATGCCAGTCAAAGCAATCCTATTGAGCCAAGATGCATGTTATTTGTACAAGATTAGCACCTGCTGATACATCTTTTTATTCTAAAATGGAAAAACCACACGTGCAATTTTAAAAACAGTCATGTAGCTTTTGTTTTGCCTCTCTTGGAGTAAATTATTCTGTCTCTATCACCTTTGGAAAAAAAAAAAAAGTCATTCCTGTACTCTTTTCAACTTACAACCTTTTCTTAAAATTTTTCTATTATCTAGAGACAATTAGTAATTTTGTCAGTGTGTCAGAGCATGTATAATGAAAAAAAGTACTACTGAATGATGGAATAGCTATCAATTAATTTCAAGCAGGAAATTTGATAGAGCAAGTTTATTGTCTGGTATAAATTGTCAAAGTATCTATAACTTTTATGGAATTATGTGACCTTAGACCAATATGGGATGCAGCAATAGAGGTGTTTGCTTTGTGTAAGATTGTACAAACTTTGTTCTCATCGTGCTTTAGCATGTGCTTGGTGATGTTTTCCCTAGGTGAGTATCCAAAATGCAGTTCTAAAATCACTTAGAACTGTGAGCTTTCATCCATTCTGAAAATCAGGTCACTGCAAGCGTTTCTGCAGGTTTATTTCTTTCCTGTGGGGTCTGCTTCTCCCAGAGGTACTTGCCTTTTTAGATATCTACCCTGCACTTAAACCATGTCCTAAAGACTTAATCTTGTACAAATATTAGATTGATAATGCCAAAAATGTTCCTGCAAAATGCTAAAGGACAATCAACATGGCACACTTCCAGCATTAAATTCCATATAGATGCCTTTAATTAATTCATCAATCAATGGTGGGAAAATCTGGTCCTGTTACCTTGATTCTTGGATTCTAATCAAAGGCTAATTAGCATTAAAAAGATCAACAAGGTCTCTAGAATATACACCTAGAGTCATCCTCCTGGGTGTAACGGGAAGAAGATGCTGATAAAGCTATTTAGTTGACTGGTGCTTTAATATTGCTCTCTGCTTGGAAACTTTGTTTATTCAAGTTGGGGAAGACAGGAATAATAGAGAAAAATAATAGAGGAATAAAGAAGTTTTCTGCAGAGTTAACTCATTGGGTTCTAGAAATATAGGACTGAGTTTGGTTTAGATCTAACATAAAGCAAATGTGAATTTCATTTGAAACCTTTTTTCTTCGCCATAGTTAAAATCCATCCTCCTATTTTCCACACATTTTCCAGAAGATTAATTTCATGCCCACCTCAACAGAATGAACAAGAAGTCGTTTTTCATGTGGTTGTCTCATGAGAGTGGTAATGCCTGCAAATGTTTTTATTGAGGGTAGTTTGCATATAGGGGGTTAATTCTATGCACTTGTAAACTGTATGACTTTATCAAGCTTCAGATCAAGATGAATTGCCCACTCATCAAGTGGATCTAAGGGCAGAGAGCTGTAAGGATTTAAAAATTCTACTAAAATAAATGGTAGAACAAAAACCCAGATCAGTCATCAAAAAGGATTAAGAACTGTAATTAAATACAATGTATTCTTGATTCCATCTTCTAAAATCTGCATTAGTTGGGTTAAAAAGAAGATGTGAAAAAGTTTTGTTTAATGCATATCATGTGCAAAATATGTGAATCTACAAAATTCTAGGCATAACCTGGTTTGGGTCCCCTAATGCAAAGCAGGGATTGTATTACTGCTAAACATGTTGGCCATCTCTACAAGTAGGAATCATATCAACCTATCTGCTTATTGCAGATGGGATGGTGAATAAACAGTGAGAGCCGTCTCAACTTCCTCTATTAAATACTTGGTACGAATCAGAACATTGCCAATGATTTCAGCTTTTTTCCCACCAAGACCTTCCCTTTCTTTCTCTGCATGTTGCCAAGATGTAGTACGTATCACAAAATCCTTGAGTAGGGAAAATACTTAAAGAAGAAAGAAAAAGAACTCTGTGAGTTGGAGAGGCTGTGGGATTGATTTACTCTGGAAATAAAATAAGCCTTTTATTTCTGAAAATGTCCTTTCACTATAGCAAACATGCAATGCTAATCAGATATCACTTGTCTCTTTACTCCTAAGGAAAATAAAAGCAATAGCAATATAATAAAGGAGTCTCAGAGACAAAGACATATATTAAGAATAGTAAAATAATAATAAGAATAAAGCTTTTCCTAATTCAAGAGAAAATTTCAATGCCAAAAGACAAAATTTGTGTTGTCATGATATTGATTACACTGATGATTTTTTATTAATGTGAAGGAGCCAAAATCCCACAGGTAAGGTTTCTTTTTGTGTTCAACATGAATTTAAAATTACGTATTTGTAAAGAAACTCAATTTATCTTTTGTCGCTGTTTGCAAGATGAAGCCAGTCCATGTTTTTAATTAATCATTGATTTAACATCAGAAGGTTTGGAATGTACTTAATGGGACAGTGACTTTCTTCATATTCACTACTCCCTTGGGCCAGAATGGGTTCGGAAGCCTTATAAGTATACTGTAAGTTAGTGCCCCATGCCACGTTTGAGAAGCTGTGTATTTGTCAATACATAACTCTTTTGGGTTTAATACCAACAGCTGCTGCACAGTCAGTCACTCAGGGCTCCTCCTTCTGTGCTTGTATGAGGCCACGGATGAGGAATTGCAATGATTTCCCTAAACAGGCCTCGCAAGCACCTCCCTCACAGATGTATGGCAAGCTTGTTCCTGGCCTGCTGGGAAACTCCCATCAAATTTAGCTTTCTTTCTCTTCTTCTTTTCCATGTACTGAAGATCTGGTACATCATCTAACTGCTGGATCACTTCAAACAGTCCGTAATTCTTCGCTTCAAAGTTCAGTACTAAATAAGAACTTGTATTGTTTAGTGACCTTTTGTACAAGCATTTCAGCAGCAATTAAATGTACCTTTCCTTTTCTGCCATGAGGAGACCCAGACTGTCTGCTTGCTTTTCAAGTGAAGAGAAAAACAGTGCTGTTAAGAGCAGTGACAGCAGCCTCCTTTTTCATTAGCAGCAACAGTAAGAAAAGTCAGAGAAGGCAAAGCAGCTGCTATAGCTGATACCAATGTGCCAATATTCCAGCAGGAGTATAATTTGATTTCCAACTGTGAAGTGTCACACGCAGCACATAGCTGTAATTTTGATATTAGTGCATAAATAACACTGTGCTCAAACTCAACATTCATATTTTCACCTATTGCAAGAACAGGAAGCCAATTTGCTCCTCGCACTTCACTATGCCATGGTGTATAAGTCGTAAAGGCTTTTTAACTACTAAGTGGCCCTAATCAATGAGTTTTGTTCCTCCATGTAATCATTCTTACTTGATTAAAAAACGCTAGTGGAAGCTGCAGGACTAACTCAGCTCCCTCATTCATTCTGTGTCTGTCATTTTTCACCTTGGCTTGTCCACACAGCTTTGCTAATTGAAAGGCTGAACTAGAAATGATGAAACCATCACATGCTATTTATTAAAATACCTTTTCAAGTATTGTACTGCTGAATATTGAGTTAGAATTAGGCACTTTCTTGCAATGCGAGGAGCAAATTAAAAGCATTCATAGCCCCTACAAGAGGACCAAGAAAAGAAAAATGTCTGATACCATATGACAGGAGCACTGCAACATGGCAGTTTCTATCCAGTCATCAGATCATGCAAAACCTGATGCAGACACTTCGAGTTGTGTTGATTCATTCATTTCAAGAAAAATAAAATAAACTAAAACAAAATCATCTCAACAAAGAAATTGAGATTTTACCATCAACTGGTGAATATCCTCCCAGTTTCTGAAGTAACTGCAGTGAGAGACTGTCCCTATTCCAGTTATTTTTCTTTCTGTCAACACCCTCAGCCACATTAAAATAACAGTGACTTTTTTTCTACCTAGAGTTGCTTTGTCACCACTGCACAAGGTTATACAGAAAATGAGATGGTGCCATGCAATGGCAAGAGGAAGGTGAAGAAGAGTTAAGCCCGTAAGAGCTCAGCATCTTTAATTCTGATGTTCAGGTAAGAATTTACCTAAATATATAAACAATGTTTCAAGTACTGAGGTGCAGAAAAGAACTCCAAATCCAATTTTTAAAATGCATTTTTAAGATGAAATAAAGAAAGAGGATATGTGAATCAGCCATGCTTATTTACACCATAGTCCTAGAGTAAGGAGATTATATGGACTCCATCTACAGTCAGTAAAAGGAGGGATGATTTCTAGTTTAACATCACTTCTTGGAGATTTCCCTTTTTATCCCTCAAACATATAGACTATCTCAGTATTTAAGCATTTTGATTTAATTCAGATGATATGACAGAAAGAAGCAAGCCGCAGAAACATAAACTTTTTGTTGGAGAAGGAAGAAAATATGCAGGAAGGTGAGGTGAGCTGTCCATTAATACAAGCAACAAGACAGTAGATACAGAGGGAGGTGGGACCACACAAGTCCTTCCTGCTGGGATAGTGTGATGGATGTGAGTTCAGTACTCCCTCACAAGGCTTCTGGCAAGACAGGGATCACACAAAACGGCACATTGTCCCTAACAAACTCCAAACTTGGGTGATTACCATTCTTATGAAAGGAAAAGTGCACAGCTGCTACAGAAGAGATTGTCTGGATATACAGAACAAGCAGATAATACATACAAAGACAGAACAAAGGCTGAAATGCCGTTTGGAAAGGATGCATTATGACCACAAACCCAATTGAATCACCATCATGCCCTTTACAATCACATTTTCCCCTTTCTTTGCAGCATATTGGTAATTCGCAGGATTATTATGCTACAAATAACCTATTCAAAACAAAACACACTGTATCCTGTCCTTAATATAAATGTGATTCTTTCTGTAAATGCAGTAGAACAAAAATACACACAGAGATAAACAAAGATGCGGTGCATCTGGAGTCAGCTGAAGACAACAGATTTTATAATTAGATCACAGGAAAATTTTGTCCAGTCGAGAAGGAGATAAACTAAAAAAATAATAGAAACACATAAATCAAACAGTACAAATACTTCAGAGAAATGTAATTTCAAGAGGTATTATTAGTTCTTATGAGAGGTTTTGAGGTAAAGGAAATGGTGGAAAAGAGCAATAGCAAGACCTACCTGAAGCACAGCTTACTGAGATTCAAACCCCATGGGTTTTGAATAGCTCTATTATTTGAGGAAGAGAAGACATTATAAACATACAGAACAAAAAGAAATTTGAAAACTTCAACATGTGACAAAATATAATTATTGTTATTTTTTCATCCATGCCTCATATGAATTGTTTTGACAGCAGATTATTAACTCTTAATAGTCAGAAGCCCTAAAATTTATACCCTTTTTAGCAAGTTTAAATCTCTAGACAGGAATTCAGTAGTGATTTTTTATTTCACTCTCCTGGGAAAGAGAAGTTAATATTATGCTATTCTCATTCCAGCTTTTGAGAAAAAATAGGAAAACAAAATTACTTGTTCTAAGCAGTACTTCAATCAATAGTGTAACCCAGACTAATATAATCCTCCAACTAATGTATATAAAATGTCTTAAACACAATAGAATTACCTGGATTGTAAATCCTCTGGGTCAGGCATAATTTTTAAATATGTGTTTATTCAACATGAAGGATGTTATTGGGTTTTATACGTTTATAACTGAGACTTCTAGATATAATTGCAATACAAATAGTAAATAGAAAAAAAGGAAGGCCTTAATCTCACTTATGTTAACAACAGAAGAACAAGAAATAAAAATTGATTCACAAAAAGCTTCCAAGAGAATACTTTGGAAATCAGAGCAAGCTCTATGAATCCAGTGGTGAATAAAGTATATTTTAAAATGTAGCAAGGAAAGATAAAGCTTTTGGAAACTAAGATATCTTGGCTCACTTCTGCCATGAAGATGACACTGAAATTTTCTACTGGTTGAAACCTGCCTTATAAATACACATAAATATATATAGAGAAGCATGAAATATTCTATTGTCTTTCAAGCCTCTGTAGGTATTTTGCCTTGTGCTAGTTTTCAAACTGTGGATCTAGCTGAGATATATTTCAAACAAGATGACTAGAAAGTAAATTAAAGCTCGAAATTATTCTTCAGTGGCTCAGACATATTTTCACTTTGATTTGCCAGTAGGATTATTTCCTTTAGAATGAGATCTTCTTTCAGAGATACATGTTCTGATCTGTTTCTTACATTCATTCTACCCTTTCAAAAATACCTCCTCTATGACTAGGTTAAAGAGCTAGGTTTTTAATTTTCTTTCTTTTTTAAAATCTTTTCTTTTTGTTGTTGTGGTTGTTAATCTTTCATAATTCCAGTAATTTATTGGTTCAGGGTTTTTCATTTTTGTCCATAATACGTAATTTTACTTCAGTATTTTGCAACATGGGGTATACTTGTGTTTGTATCTATGATACCAGATGAATGAAAGGCTTTTGCTGCTATTGCTGTCAGAAAACAGCCAAAGAACATAATTCTCATATTTTCCAGCAGTCCAAAGATACAATCTTACAAAATAATGCTTTCTTCCAATTTCTTACTTTTGGGAAAGTTTAAGAGTGACTGCATATGATAGAATTGACTTGCGCCAAGTCTGATAGCTACTAAAACACAGATTTGTTCCTTTCGCAAATTTTATGCTTAGAAAAATGATAAATATGACCTGCAGCTCTTTATGTGGATTGAGAACCTAGAAAACCTTTCTCCACAAAGACATATTCCTTTTTTTTTTCCCTGAATAACGCAGCTCCCTGGCTGTGTGTGGCCAGCTCGGTGGCCGGGAGCACGTGTTTTTCCCTGGCCGCTGCCGTGGGTGGCTGGGTGCTGCTTCGGTGGCGGGAGGGCGAGCGGGGGCTCACACAGGGCCCGCTTCACCCACCGATGGTAAAGGCGTCGGAGGAAGCAAAAGAGACGAGAAGGGCTCCTCAGGGTAGGAAGAACGGGGTTTATTCCATGGTCTAGGAGCGGGGAGCGAGGAGCGAGCAGTGAGGAGCCCAGAACAGAGCATTACCAGGGGTTTTATACCCCTAAAGTGGGGCAGAGGGATACATTCAAATCGTCCAATCCGGGTAAGGACAGGGGGCCGTACATAGGTGGGGATGGGTGCAAATAACCAATAACCACAGATTCTCTGGGACATAACCAAAGTTGGGAAAACTGGGGAGGAGAGAACAGGGAAAGGTATTCTGGGAGCTTCAGGGGTCTCTCGCCCTAAGCAGAAGGGCAGGGAGATGTTTCGGGAGCACTGCCTGAGCCCGCTCAAGCAGCGCAGACATTCTTTGAGTCACCCCAACACCTGGAGTCCTGAACAATATCCTTAAATAGTGGGAGTGCTTGTGTGACTGAAGCTAAACAGCATTTTCTGGTGTGTAGGATGGGGGTTGAAATAAATCTGCGGAGAACCCAGGGGGACTGATTTTCTTCCATCCCTGTAAACCAAATCAGTGTGTCATGCACAGATCCTTTCGTTCTGTGCTTCAGTTTAATTCAATAAACACAGTCAAGTGGGAAGACAAGCCCCAAAATCCATGGATAGACAGACTCTTCCTTGTGGTTAGGCCATCAGAGGCAGAATTTTGCATTTTTCACTTGTACTTTTTGTTCGATAACAGCAGAGTTCTTACACAAACCAGTGGATTACACAAACATTTAAGAATGTTGTAATTCTTATTAGTGATCCTGAAAAGTTCAGCTAGAGAGCCGACATGCAGTCTTTCTATGCTGGAACTTAACTTTATTGTTGTTCATTTCAAATCCCATCTGTTTCCATAATACTGCCTAATTTTGAAGTTATAACATTTATCTTCAGTAAAGTATAAATCAAAAAAATTTCACCACTAAATCAAGTATTTGCACATATCTCTAATCCTAAACAACAAAGCAATAATGATTAGTTATTTTCTCCCATTAGACACTTCAGCTGGAAATACAGAAATTAATTAACTGCCAGTTCTGTGCCTGTTTTTCTCCTAGTTTCTTGTATTCATTAGTACTGTGTTTGTCTAGGCAAGGTCCTTACTCTATTCCCTTATTCATGGGAAAAGGGGGTGAGTAGAGTCATTATTCCCACTTTTTCACCAAGCATAGTTTGTTGGAAAACCATTTCCTCTATATGAGTGGGAAAGCAGGGATTTTTTGTCTTCTCTTCATTTGATAAATCAGGGTAATATAAAAAGAAGTATCCACAGAAGTAGTGCTGTTCTATCAAGCTCCAGCTACAGACCAGTTTGAAAGACCAGAGGCCAGAAGGTTTATGTAGCAATTTAAGCATTGGTCAAAGACTTGGATTGAATGATATTTTGTCCCCTTTCTCAGTAGTTCCAGCAATGTTTAGAGATTGCCAATGACCCTGGTGGACGCCCTTCAGGCTCCATGTAACACAAGCCCCCCTGTTTAGAGATTGCCAATGACCCTGGTGGACGCCCTTCAGGCTCCATGTAACACAAGCCCCCTTGCAATGGAGAGTGGCTCCAGGCAGCAGGCAGGACCACAACCTGAAGGTGCCCTTACCCACCTCTTCTTTTACCAGCTGTACAAAGGCTGTCACCAGGCAACAATAAACACTGGGGAAAGAAACTATTTCAAAATCACACACCACCCGCTAACTAATATCCAGAAATTCTCTACTATAAGCTGGAGCTGAGGCAACATAATTGCTGCTCTCCCAGTGTATGGGGAATGGTGCTTCCAAGCAGCACCATGTCATTTATTCTGCACAAATTTAGGTCCTGGTACTGATTTAGGTCCTAGATACTGGACTGCTGCCAGGCAGTTTTCTGTGAAAGAGGGCGTAAAGTTCCTGATGCCTTTTCCATGGCTCTGAGGCAATGACAACTGTCCTTCCACAGTGTGTCTCTCGCTAGACAAAGAACATCATATCAGAGATATATGCTGTGATACTGGGATTTTACTTTGTCAACAAGCTAATATTATTCTGAAGAATTGGCAGCAATTCCACGAACTCAAAACACGCCACTTTTTGGTATCTTACCCATATCGTGTCCAAGTCTGCAATATTCAATGCCAGTTTTTAAGGGTTTTTAAGGTTTTTAATTTCTTTCCATAAATGTCCTAATTAACAACTTATGCATGATTATTTACATTCTGTATTTTACCTGCACTAAAAGCTAAAGAGAAAACTTTTATTTTTAAGCCTCTTTTTAGGAAACACTTTATTGACACCGTTCTCCACAGGCTCACTAGACCACATGAGAGAGATGGTTGTCTTGTCACTCCATGGACCACTTTGAGATTTTATTTTTGTTAACCCACTGTAGATGTGACACGGTGATCGTTAGTTTGGAAATCATTATCTTCTACTTAGATTTTATCAAGAAAGTGAGAATAAAGATCAAGGAGAAATAGAAAAAGATTTTCTGAACATCAAAAATGTTACTTTCTCTTGCTGGACAAGTTTTTGGAGTCTTAAAATTTCTTCAGCTATCTGATGAGCCTTAAGAGAGTTAAGAGCAATGCTAACAATTTTAGCAGCTCTAACAATATTGCATTACTGTAAATTAATGACAATTTTTTAAGGTATTTCCATTTATAACAACCTTGGTGTGTCCTTCAAATATATTTTCCCTGTAGCACCTTAGAAATTACACAGGAACGCAACTAAATAATATCCTCTTCTTTTTCTTGGTAGTTAGTGGAGGTTGAGACTTACTTTTCATATTATGCTTTGCAGTAGAACCAGATTAAACTGGATGTTAGTTTTATATGACTGGATTAAGATATTTATATACCTGCGTAATGTATGCTGCTCATAAGCACTTCTGTCAAATGCTGAAGTCTATGTTAATAGCCACCAAGTTTCAGTCAGGTCCAAATTCAGTTTGTAACTTGAGATTTGATAGGAAAAAATGTGCATGTGTGGTTGGGTGTGTGTCTAGGAGGTTTTAGTACATGACCTAAAATCTAGGAAGCTGGATCTCTTTAGTGTGAAGGAGAGAAATTTAATGGGTAATCTAATCACTGTCTTCTACTACCTAATTATGGATTCTAGAGAAAGCGGCACCAAGCTCTTCTCAGTGGCGCACAGTAGATGGACAAGAGGTGATGAGAACGAGATGAAACAAGGGAAATTTAAATTAGCCACAAGGCAGAAAAAAATTCACAATAAGAGCTGTTAACTATTGGCATAATCAATAGTTCACTCTAAACTGACAGAGGGCAGGTGTAGATTAGATATTAGGAAGGAATTCTTTCGTGTGAGGGTGATGATGCTCTGGCACAGGCTGCCCAGAGAGGCTGCAGAACACCGCCCTGGAGATGTTCAAGACCAGGATGGATGGGGATTTGAGCAACCTGGTCTAGTGGAAGGTGTCCCTGCCCATGGCAGGAGGGTTGGAACTTTATCTTTGAGGTTCCTTCCAATCCCAAACTATTCTATGATTCTGTGATTCTGTATATTTATACAACATACAACATATTTATAATAACATATGATGTATGTCATAGACCACCAACTGATTAATTTAATATAGTCATAAACATAAGCTATTGTCTTGATCCTTTTTATGCAAACTTTAGTATTTTATGGCCAGCTCCATCTGACTCCAGTTTGTTGTGAAAAAATGACTTTTTTCTCCATATACTAAAGCTTAATAGTTCTGTACTTCTTGAGAATTTTGGCATCTTGTTTCAGTAAAGATACATAAATCACTTCTTTCCAATTTTGTCTGTATAGATGTGAAAAGGTAATGTCAGTTTTCTTCTCAGTGGAGTCTCTGGACAACACAGATTTCATGGTCATTCATGATTGAAGATTTGTTAATCAACTCCTTTGGCTCCCCAGACCTTACATTTAGAATAGAATCTTTCCCTGTCTCTCTAGACATTTTTTGTAGCATTCTACTGCAGAGGAAATATTTTGTTTTGTTTTTACATTCCGGGAGTCTTTGTATCCTTCCATTGCCTACTGCGACAAGATTAATGATTATATGAACTTTACCTTTGATCTCTATGTGCACCTTGCTGTGTCAACATCTCTTCAAGGTGGATTTCACATGTTACATTTTTTCACTGTTTTGTGCTATTCCAGTAAGTCTGACCCTGTCACAGCTGACAGGAAACTCTGGTCATGTTCTACTGCTTTTCACCCTCTACCTTGCAAAAAATCATCTGTCTTGATCTTGCTATCTTCTGCATCATCAAAAAATTACTGCATTTGTGCACAACATACTGCCTCAGGAAAAAAAGTATGTGACCTTCTGAAAAACTCTCTGGCCAATGGGATATCAAATATGTACAAATTGAGGAAGAGAAGAGTGTGCCATATGGGATCATCCATCTCTGCCTTCTGAACCTGAGCTTAATATGTTTTAAATTTTAGAGATGGATAAAGCACTGCCAAATTTTCTCCGGTCTAATTCCTGTTCCAAAAACCATCCTAGATCTACTTATCTCTCTCTAAGTCTTTGTACTCTTTTTTTCAGCTCCCAGGCTATGGTTTGGGATCCAAGCTCTTAACAGTTAAGTCTTGCTAAGAGCCGCTGGTTGAACAAACAGGGTCACAGGTGTGGTGATGTCACTGATGACATGGAAAATAACTCTACTTTGGGCAGCTGTGACTGACTCTTAGCCTCCTGTGTGTGAAATTTGGGGCAACTGGGCCAGACTTCTCTTCTGGCTTGTTCCCAAAGTCTTATCTATCAGCTGCTCTATTCCAGGTTCTGTGAGTGCATCTTGATTCCAAATATTAGCCAATAGCATTGGACTAGATGCCAAACAGTTCTTTCTTGCAATCTCATTATGAAACTTTGGAAGTAAATATAAATGGTCCCAAAATAAAGGATCCTGAATATATGCTCCAGAAAACTTCTTTGTATTGCAAGATTTCATTGCATTTTTCCTTTTGTTTAATTTTTTTTATTCCCCCAACAAGTGTACTTTTTGAGAACAAAATAGGAATTGAATAATTTCTCCTAGTGTAGTGGGTATTTTTGTTCTTTATGGAATTCTGAATTGTGCTGCATTCTTCTCAAGTTTATTATTTACACAAAGCTGTTGTTTGCCTTCTTTGTGAGATGCTCGTCACTTTAAATCCTATTTTTTATATGTTCACCTCTTATTATTGACATTTGCTCTGTGAGTTTTTTATTATTATTTCTTTTATTTCTTTATTCCTTGGCTGCTATTACAATTCGGTGACATATTGGCTTATGAACCTGTGTACCTTAAAGTTAATAAAATCTTTGTTTGTTCTTTGACAACTATTCCACCCATCTTAAGATCTACCTCATTCTTGTATAAAGAATTCCTAAGGTAGTACTGTCACCTTTTGTCCACACTGTGTGTATTCTGTCTTTCCTTGCATAGCCTTGTAATTGATAGAAATCAAAATAGAAGGACATATGTTTTGAAATATAAATATTACTTCAATTTCTAAAGTGTTTTCATTCCATTTTTCTTGTAATACAGGTGTTTAAGAAATTGCAAAAACATCAGGGTAAGCTATTATCATAAATCCTCACCAGCTTCCTCTTTGTTGTACCATATACTTGGGGATGCAAAGGCAAACAGTGTCTAAATATTTTACAGTTAACACATACACATATTTCCAAGGTTCTTTGTCTTCATGGTGAGGCAAAAACTGGTTTTGCTCTCTCAGACCTCCAACTTACTTATACTTTCAGGGAAATATGAGCTTCTGCACAGCATACCATCTTCCTCCAAACAGCTTTGGTGGGCAGTGCTCCTCCCCACAGGCAAATCATTTTGGCAGAAAGCTCAGGGTACTTGAGCATTGGTCTGCTCTGTGTTAAATCTCAGCAATTGTAATTTCCCTGTGTAATCTTCCTCCCTGAGAAAGGAGGCCAGGACTGGGGTAATACAAGTTCCTGCAGAAAGGTACTTGAGAAGTCAGAGAGCTGTATCTCCAGCTTAAGCTAATGAAGAATGAAACAACATAAAATAGATGTAAATTGCCATGCTGTGGGATTTACTTTTAAAATTCTCCCTGGGATTAGGAGAACCCCAGCCACAATGACACTTGGCTGAAGCTGATCCTTTTACTTCTCAGGCTGTGAACCTGAGCTTCCTACATGAGTAATTCTAACTTCAGGGTTAAAAATCAATCTCAATCTCTCTTACTAGAGCTCCATGTAATTATACAGGTAGGTTTTGACCATATTCCCTGAGAAAAAAAAAAATTAAACTTTTAGAGCTTGTACAGAATATGGGGTGTCATACACAGTGTCATCAGTACAGAGCCTACTACTGGTATAGGTTTCCTGAATTAGGACAGTCAGGCTTTGGTATAAAATACACAGATATGAGGGGTAGTGTCCATCTTTGAAGATTTTCAAGATCCAGCTGTGCAAATCCCTGAGAAACCTAATCTGACCCCAAACATGACCCTGCTTTGAGCTGGGCATTGGACTTCTTGAGGCTCCTTCCAACCTGCTTTAGTGTATCATTGTACGATTCAATGATTAACTAGTGGCAGAGTGTCCTAGGACACAGGATAGTTTAATTTCTCTCCTTCATTTGCAATTCTCCACAACTTTTGGGATATGCTCCAATGCAAAATGAAATAAGGATTAGAAATCTAGCTTGCAGCAGTGTTGGGAAGATAAATACATTAAAGATTAGTAAGTGCTCAGACACTGTGTTAATCGGGGCCCTATAAGTACCTCAGAGAGATCCAGAGCCCTAAATCACTATTAATGAATTGTATTGATTTCCGTTTAATTTGTGAAATGAAGCTATTATAATAAAGCTTGGCTTTTGTTTGACCTTTATCCAATGTGACAATTATAAACACTATTTTACAATTATTTTATTCTAACTCCCAGAGGAAAATAGCTCATGCTAAACTAGCCTGGGCAAAATGTTCTCTCTTCTTTTGTTTTTCATTTTTTTTCCCCTGGGGTTTTATTCTCAGGAAAGTCATATCAAATTATTTTGCAAAAGAAACATCAATTGATAGAATGATTAACAGAGTAATACTTAAATTTGGGACTGGAGCTTCAGCATATTGCATTCATATTTATTCTAGATTTGTCTAGGGTCAACAATAATTAAATAATTGAAATGAAAAAGATTCCATGGTGAGAAAAACTGGGTAATAGTATGAAGAAAATTTGAATTTAATTGTTGATAACTTAGCTTTCCTTTATGATTTTTCTCTAAGTTACTGACTTACAGGAAAAAAAAGTCCTACCAAGTCTCATTTATGAAGTTGGGTTTCTAAAAATCACCTAAAGTCTTTGCTGACACTGTAGTTTTCAAAACTCTTTTAGCTCTGTGGGTTTGCAGATGCACCCAAATCCTGGTTGTAAGGGGACACTCAGACATTGACTGAAACTGAAACCTTTTCAGGTCCCAGAAAAGTCATTCCTTCTCCAAACCACAAGTGCAGTCCAGTCCAGCTGGCATTAACTGAATACACAACAAAAAGTCGGGAAGGAAAAGGAAAAGGAAAAGGAAAAGGAAAAGGAAAAGGAAAAGGAAAAGGAAAAGGAAAAGGAAAAGGAAAAGGAAAAGGAAAAGGAAAAGGAAAAGGAAAAGGAAAAGGAAAGTGCTGTTTCCCTAATAGCTTATCTGTGCATTCAAGGATTAAAACAGGCACTGAAAATGGGGGCTCCCTTGTCTGAAGTGTTTAAAATTCTCTAACTCTCAGTGAGTGCTCCAGAAATTGAACTATATCTTAAAGCCAGGATGCAGGAATGAATTTAGTCTCTCAGACTCTCTTGAAAGACACTGAAGAATTAGTGATGCAAGGGGCCAAGAAGAGCAAGACAAATTTCCTGCCTTTGCAAGCCTAATAACATAGATATGGCATGTACAGCTCTGAGCATGAAGACCCGGATACAAATCCGTTTTCTGAAATAGATGTTAGCTAATTTATTTGTTTAATGTTTTATGTAAAATACGCAAACAACAGCACTGGAAAATTGTTCTTCTCCTTTCCTTATTAATGAAAGAAACTTCTGCTCCCCTTCGGAAAGAGCTCACTTTCACTTTTCTGAAATGAACGCAGAGTTCAGAGATAAAAGAGAACAGCTTCTCAAGGAGGAACAGTTTTCCTATTACTTCTGCTTCTTTCTAATTAAGTTATGACTTATTGTTTGCAACTTTCATTTAAAATGGAACTTGTACCCTATCAGAGAAAGGTAATTATTGAATGTAGGCCTTTCACATCTTCAGTGCTTCATTAACCTGAAACATTGGATGAAAGGAGAGGGGCAGTGTCTCCACAAGGATGTTGATTGAAGGTATGATTGCCTCTAGCTTTTGAAAGAAAAAGAATAGGAAAGCTCAGGAAACCCTTGAGGGTGGTAAATCATCCTTTCAAAATAAACAACTCTGCTGCCTGAGAAGATGATTAAATCTCCAAGTCCCCCAAAAGATTAGCAAGTTCATCTATTTTTTAGGTAGAGGTGTAGCTAAAAGTTAGGAGAGTACATGAACCAATGAGGATTTTTCTGAAGATCCAACAGTGTCTCAGAAGATTTCTGGCTTGCCCAGACGTCTGTCTCCCTTCTGTGGAAGGGAGTGGATGTTCTTCCTGGGTCATGGGTCCCTGTGTCTGGGGATGTTCTTTCTGCCACCCCAACACCACCGATCCACACAAGGCCACATGGGGCCTCTGCCAGCAGCACCGCAGACCATTGACCAAGGCTCATCTGTAGTCAGCTCCATGTCCCAAGGAGTCTCTCTGAGCCAGAATTGTCAGATTAGGATGAGCACAACCCATGCAGGTGTACTCACATAAATCCCCATTCTCTAGCCTATTCTCTTAGCACTACACTGCCAAAAGCTGAGGAGCAGCCCCGACCCATGGCAGCTGTAAACTGCTAAATGTCCCTTTGGACCAGATTAGATACTGCAAATGAAATGTGAAAGCACCGGGATAGTCAAGATATATCAGTAGCAAACCTAGGAAGCAAAACTTATAGCTCTGCAGAGGACCTTCTACCCAAATCCAACAGCTCCTTGCTGTGCTGGCTTTTTGTCTGTAGGATAACTGGGATTTACTCATCCACTGTCGTTATCCTGGCACTAAATGAGTCCATATGTCCTACACTGAACTAGTGACTCATGTGCTGAAAAGGTGTTATCCAAGGTTTAAGCAGCCTACTCTTTACCTTTTCATATTTCATATCTTTACCATTGCCTTTTTAAATGTCTTAAACTGTACTTTGCTTCAAAGTTTAAATTTTGTGGCTCTCCCCTTTCTCACAGGACCAGATAAAATCCAACATTGTTAATTTTATCTTCAAACTAGGTCCTTAAATTTAAACACTTACTCTTTCTGGGTCTCAGTTCCCTGTCTCTGAAAAAGCAATAAATCAAACTTTCATTAGTTTGCCTTATTGCTGAGGTTTATTCCCAGTAGGCTGCTCAGCCCCACGCAGCCACCTACTCACTCCCCTTCAGTGAGATGGCGAGAGAATCAGAAAGCCAAAAATCAGAAAACTCATGGTTTGAGATAAAGACAGTTTAATAAATAAAGGAAAACCTACATGCACAAGCAAAGCAAAACAAGGAATTCAGTCGCAGCTTCCTATCAGCAGGCAGATGTCCAGCCATTCCCAGGAAAGCGGGGCTCCATTGTGCATTAATTGGGAAAACAAATGCTGATAACTCTGAGCATCCTCCCTTCCTCCTTATTTGCTTGAGCTTTTCTTGCTGAGCACAATGTCACATTGATGCCTTGGAGTGGCTACCTAGACCAGAGACTAGACAGAGTTAAAAGAATAAAGTAGGTATTTATTAAAGGCCTTCAATAGATCCACCTTGGGTAGTGCAAAAGCCTCGCAGAGACTACACCCAAGATGGACAATGGTCACGAGTTTCTCAGACAGATATAAGTTCGGTCTATTTGCATATCAGGGGTTAATTGTCCAATTATAGCTTCAGGTAATGAAGTCATATTCCCATGGTTTGCTTCCCCCCGATTCACTTTTGTTTATGCTTTTTGGGGCCTGAGACAGATAGTGTCCTTGGTTCTCAGGCCTGGAAGGATTGTTTTGTCTGACAAAAATGTGAAGAGAGCTTACTAACACTCTGTGGAGATCAGAGTTATATACTAATGCAGTACAGGATCTGAAAAATATAAAAGCTGAAAACTTAAGGCATCCATATGGTATGGGATATACCTTTGGTCAGCTGAGGTCTGCTGACCCGGCTGTATCCTCTCCCAAATTCTTGTGCGGTCTCAGTGAGAGCAGCAGGAGAGGCCTTCATGCCATGCAAGCACTGGTCAGCAATTGCTGAAACAGCCCTGCATTATCAACACTGCTTTCATCATGAATCCAAAACACAGCCTCATACAAGCTGCTGTGAAGAAAATTAACTCTATCCCAACCAAAACCAGCACACTTATTTAGACTGTGAAATGTTTATACTTGAGACTGATTTTTTCCATGCATTTGTGCAGGGGTTTTTATAGGCATACACTCACTTGTATCTCTAAGAATTATGTGAATATGTTTGAATTTCTTTCCCCAATATTTTTTGTGTTAGTGCAAGAAAGTACTAGCGTTGTAGTGATGATATGACTCTCCAAATGAGCCTTTGTTGGGGATCTTCACCAACATATTCCTTTACCACCAAGCCTAAATATCCGAGATCTTAATTTGTCTCAGGGAGTGCTATACAGTATAACCTTATGTATGGCAGCATTTTTCTACACGAGTTTGATCTTGAATTTGTGAAATACTGAGTTTAACTGACCTCTTGACTCTCATGACGAAAGTGGGGATTGAAATCATTGAGCAATTTATTGGTTTAGACCCCTTCACTTCTCTAATCTCAGAAGATTACTTCCAGTCACACATGGTCAGCAGGGTACTAGCCTTTCTAACACACTCTTTTAGAGCAGTTTCAAACATCTGACTACTCCCAACCCTCTTATGAGATTCTCTCTCTTGGTAGAAACCAAACTACTCAATAGGTCTTACAATAATTTTTCTTCTTTTACAGATTACTGTGTTTGTTTTTCACTGACAGTAAATTCTGGTGTTATCATCCACCAGGTGATCCTGCATGATTCTTGTTAATTATACAGTGAGATAATCACAAGCTGAGAGTTGTAAAATAGATGAAGTGAAGCAATGCCTTAAGCCAAGGCTACATTCCCTGGCTTGCTCTGCATATGGATAATAACATTACAAAAATATAAAAAACCCAGCAGGTACCTCTTTGATGCCTGGTATACAAGTCTAACCCAAGTGCAGATGGAGAGGAGAGTGCTGATACAAAGTACACTTGAAAGATTACATAAATTGCAATGTTATGTCCAGCAAGTTGCCAGTAAGGTTGTCTGACTTCTAATGGGAAATGAGGGAAAAGAAAATAGATGAGTAGAGCAAAAGTAAAAACTGACAACTCAGAGGTAGCACACCTGCAGAAATTATATTTGCTGAAACCTAGAAAACAAAGAATATAGAAATAATATCAGAAAAGCAGGTGTGCTTGTGTGGGGTAAGAAGGATCTTATGAAGGTGGAAATGCTCTTCATTACTTTCTTCCACACCGAAAAAGGTTCTTTTCATTAATGAATATCTACATGTATTTTCATCAGAAAAAAAATAACTCCAGAGAATGTTCCATACTTCTGGAAATCCTCCACAATAAAAATAAAAAGAAATTAAGAAGAGGGACAATCTTGTTATTTTCAGTAAGACTATCCAACACAAAAGTATGAGTTATCATGGCATTTGTGTGTGATCTAATACAACTGGGAGGAGTGAGAAGGAATTAGAAGAGTTAGTTAAAGCAGTTTCTTTCAATGACAAGAATACATCCTGAACAATTTCCAGGGGTTTTAAAAGAAAACCATTACTCAGTCTCTTCTCCCACTTCTTTAAAAAGCTAAGGAAGCATCTCTCCAAAAACATGAGTATGAAAACCACAAAGAAGGTCCTTTCAAATACATCCCAAAAAGAAATAAAAAAGGTCTGACTTAGTATGTTATTGAACACCAGTGACTGGCAAAAATACAGTCAGTGAGTAATCTGTTCAGATGCACAAAGGACAGATGATCACTGAAGTGTGACCCCCAGAGAAAATCAGTAACATTTAAACCTGGTGCCATTGCAGCCCTTCCCGGTGTAAACAGTGACACTTAGGGCATAGGTGCTGGTGTCCTTCCAGCACCAGCAGAACCCCAGCTAACCACTACAAAACCCCCCTTGGCAAAGGGGACTGGATGCAAGCGGGGAGCTCCAGGAAAACGCGCGTGCCCTCAAAGAACAGCAGAGAAGGATCTCCGGGAGCACAGGTGCAACCTCACGGGGATTCCTTCCTGTCACATGTACAGGGGCTGCAAGGAGCAACACAGACCCACTTAGTACTGGAGAATCTGCATTTCCCTTGGAAGGGGGGGAATGTAGCAATTGCACCTGAGAGAGAGAGGGTGCTGGACACAGCCTGTGAGGTGTGTGCTGGGGGGATTCATGGAGCCACGTGGATGTTCACGTGTTTGTGTGCATACAGGTGTGATTAGAACTTCTTGGGATGTGTTTCATAAGGTTGCTTAGAAATTTGTAGGTGTCCATTAACATTCTGTATCTACTATCGTGGTTTGTCAATTGTCTTGCTGATACAGATCCTCAATACATAGTTCACTGATTGCAAGTTAATTACCTGCTGTTAATAAATCAATAAACAGCTTCAATCCTATTCTTGCTTTAACTAGATGAACTGAGGAGTTTTTCCATGTGACAGGCATCGAGCATTGTTTTATTCCTTGCAGGGATTTCTGTTTTTCTTTTTTTTTTTTCCTTAGCAGTGGTAAAACTGAATTGGTTTTCACACTGAACCAATTAAAAACTGTGAAAAGAGCTAGAGGGGTGCCCAGTCCAGGCTGATATTTGGATATGGTTTATCAGTTTGGCCTCAAAATTCTGCAAAAACATCTTCACAGGTCTGGAAATGTATCAGAGATCAGCCAGAACAAACCTAAACCTGTTCAAAATGTCAGCAAAACAAGACCATGTTTGCGTTATGGTTGCCAAATTAAAAAAAATAATAAAAAAAAAAATTAAAAAATTATGGGAGCTTTCTAATACGTGGATACCAATGCAAAGACAAATTAAAGAAAATGTCTGATCTGTCTCACACTCAAGAGGAAACCTAGAATATTTTCTTTTTTGCCAGAACCAAACTAGATTAGACAACAATAAAAATTCTGACAGGGCTTTCTCTGGGTCTGCTGCTGCTCTGTGTTTCCAGTAGTGCCTGGGGTAGAGTGCACACTTATGTGCATGTGCACCACCTAACACTGATGTCTGTGTTCAGTTTGTGATCTATTAAGTGTGGCAAAAATCCTTTATCACAGAGTGGGTCCTGATTCAGTAACCTTTTTCCCTGCTTTATATACTGGACAGCCAGACCAGAATTTTCTTGAGAAGTTGGAGGAATTGTCTTAAAAATAAGTTGAAAAAAATGATGTACAACTTACTAAGGCGTGAAAAGAGCAATATAATTTGTACGATATGAAATAGTTCTTTCATTTTCCTCAGTGCTGCATACTGTGCTCAGTCTCAGCAAGCACACTGTGCTTCATTTTCTGAACTGCATTTCAGAAAAAGCGTGGACCAGTATCAAAAGAAGCTAAAGGAGACCAACCGGGAATTATCAGTGATCTAGAAAGCAAAACTGATGAGAAGAGTTTGAAACAATTGGAGTAGTTTAGTTTATATAAGAGAAGACTGAGAGCACATATAATAACGTAAAAAGTAGCTGTAGAGAGTAAAAGACTAGACTGTTCAGGTCCCCTGTGGTTACAGCAAGGGTAATGGGTTTAAGTTGGTTCAATAGACATTCAGCTTCAACTGCAAGGAAAGAAAATCTATGAGTCCTGTCACTAAGTTTAGGAAAGCTGTGTTTTAAAGAGTGCAGCTGTGAGGAACAGTCGAGGACAGCTAATCTTGTATTGGGCTGCAGAATAGATGAGATGAGTTCTTTATCTTTTTTCAGTCCCAGGGTTTTTTTGATCACACAGTTCTTCTGCATCACATACAATTCAGAAGTAATGGAAACCTTCCTGTGGCTTTCAGTGTTTCCCTTGCCAGGACTGCATCTTCTGTTCCATCTGCAACAATGTAGAGCCAGAGTGCTCTACCATAGTGTCCGAAAAAATCAGCCATGGACATCTTCTTTCACGTTCCTACCAAGGAATCCACGCTCAGATGGCCAGAGGGGCCTGTGGACATACATTTTACCATAAAGGCAGCTGTTGTGGATTGTCAAGGCAACTGCCCAGACCTGAACTCTGCCTGACGAAAGACAGTGAAGACCAGAAGATTAGATGGAAGGGAAACCTTTTTCCTTAAGAGGTGGTGAAGCCCCTTCTTTGATCTGACAAGAAACTCAAGGAATTCATGTTTAAAAAGAGAGAATTGAAAAATGTAATGTCACTATACCCTCTTTCCATGAACATAAAAATTTTTTGTTGCAGAATAAGAGCACCTTGTGATATGTTGGTATGTCTTCTTCTGGCTCAGTAAATCATGGCACTGGGATGTCTACAATGGAGGAAGAAAGAAGGTAAGTGAGGTGCATTGCTTTTACCAACAACAGACAGGTGTCTTAATGAGGAATGGAAATAATGCTGTAAAACTAAAGAAAATTACATCAGCTAATCTTGCAATAATCACTTTGGTCAGAGCCTTAATAGTGTTAAGGCATCTAATTAATACAAGTTTCAATCAGAGAAGTTGATAATCTTTGGAGATAAGGCTTTAGATACCTTAAATAACCCTGATAATATGAATCACTGTTCATCTTTTGCTACATTTCTCCCCATGTTTTTCTTTTTCTTATTTTCATACCCAGTCATGACTCATGTCTTCTAATTTATTTTGAGATACTTAAAATAATACAGAATCAGCTGAGGCTGACAGTGACCTCTGGAAATCACTTTGTAAAAACCCCTGTGGTCAGAGCAGGGTCATCCAGACCAAGTTGCCCAGGGCTGTGCCCAGACAGATATTAAATATCTCCAAGGATGGAGACTCCGCATCATCTCTGGGCAACCTGCTCCAGTGTCTGACCACCTGGCACCTGTTCTGGACAGCCTGACCCTTGAGCAACATTGTCAGAGTGAACACACTGCTGACAGCATTCTCTCAAATCACAGTGGCATTGATGGAGCCAGGGGTGGTGTGACTCTCACTTGCATTTAAAAGGCATTTGCTTGATTGAGTGCCAGATAACCAGGATATCAAGTCTGCAGCAGCCTTCCACGGCTTTGCTTTTGATCCTGTGTTTGTTATCAGTGATTTGGATGAGCTGCAGTATGGACACATTGTTGCTGATCTATCTTACTGCCTTAATAGAGTTTGTCTTATAACGTGTTGTTGGACATGTCTCTGTTTGGGCTGCGCCACACCCACAGTGAACTAAAGGCTGAGGTGGACAAGAGGATGTGGGTTGAGGCTTCAGGTGAGGCTGGTCAGGGACATCAAGGCCTATAAAGTGCTGACAGGGTGTGTCAACAACCTTGTTTAATTCTCAGTGAACAGCATCCACATCTCATCCACCAAATCCACAATCTCATCCTAGGAGGCTATCAAGTTTTTCCACCAGTATTTCCCCTTCAGAAATTCCCGCTGACTGCTAACAATGACCTTGCTAACATTCATGTGTTTGACAGTGGTATCCAGGATGATTTTTTCTACCACCTCCCCAGGAAGTGAGGTTGAGTATGACCAGCCTGCGGTTCCCTGGGTACTTCTTGCCCTCCTGGAAGATCAGAATGACATCTGTTTTCTTCTGGTTCCTAGGAAATCCCAGCACTTCCTTTTACATGTACATATGTTTAGGGAATGGGGTACTTCTGTCACATTTTGTAGTTCTCAAGTGTGCTCATTCATATCTGGTAGTTACTCTTAGAAAATAATATATTATTCTTATATATTACGGTACATACTATTCTGCAGGTACCACCAGACAGAAATTTTCAACACAGTGTCATAGCCCTGACACAATGAACAGCTGAGATTCTTTCAAATGGAAGAGTGTATTTTGCAGAAGGAAGATCCCTGATGACGCCATTAAATCCTCATCATTTAGGATATACAACAGAATGACGAAAGTAAAGCTTTTGTTGACATCAGATGTGTTGTCATACTAAAAACAGGACAAGAAAATGACAAGGCTTCTGCCTTCATCAAGGTTAACCCTCAAAAAAACCCATTTATTAATATTAAATTCATTTCTGCTGGCACAGGATGATAAAAATCTTCATGGAAAAACCTTCTTTGTACCCTAACAATTAATTAGAACTATGTAGAAGCAAAAAATAATCATTCACAAATAATGAATAAGCTCAGCAAGCCAATAAATCAAAATAATATGCCTCTACTAATCTCAACTTTTCTCCTATACTCTGGCTAGAACTGAGTGGAAAATTTGTATTTAACAACACAATCACTAAATGTAATCTTTGTATTGTAAAGTCTGCATATCTGGATGGTTTTCTGTTCCTACTCCTGGTAAAAAACAAGAAAAAGGTGCCAAAGGTTCATGGCCATTGTCTTAAAATTAAGAATAAATAAAATTATTCTTTTAAATAAAGTTATTTATCTAGCTGTAGTAAAAAATTGTGATGATAAGAATTGTCTTGTAGCTAATATTCTGTTTCTCCAGTTGTGTTAAAACCTTTGGCTAACAGACTCTTATAAAGATAAAATGCAATTCATCAAACATTATCAGAATTCAGCAGAAATATTTCTATGGAATTTCATGAGATTTTGATAGGACCCATCAATATCTGGCATAGAATTATCTCACCATTGCTCTAATTATCTTCTGGCATTATTCCGGAACAGTTCACTGCTAAACTAGCAATATCCAGTTCTAACTATGTATAGAATTTCTAAAAATTTCTAGAACGTATTGATCAGAAAATTTTCTTTTGTGTGCACAGCATAGGGAGAGACATTCTGTGGATTGGAGTTTTTCTTTTTTTTATTCCTTTCTAATAAATATTCTGCATTATTTTTCTACTAACAATGGATTCCATTTACAGTTTTATGTATTTTCATGAAAACCCAAGCAGATGTTCTTCATGAAAGTAGACATTTTTTTCAGGAACACTTTAGTTTAACTGAAGCCTATTTCATGTTATTAAATGTGGAAAAATTTTCAGCTAGTGCTAGTTTTCAGAGATTTCTAAAAGATTGAACAATACTTTGCAGAACTCTTCCTGAGAGCCTGAGTGGGAATAACAGAGTTGATCTTTTATCTTCTTCTTGGCATTCTGTTGTAGGTATCATTAAGCATGACAGTTTTTAAAAGTCTTCTGTTTCAAAATGCCCATTTACAGAACTCAGTGTAAAACCCTGTCTCTCTTGTGAGAGCACAAAGCAGTTTAAAATGCAACCTGATTTAATATAATTGCCATGTTCCAGTCCCTTACCTCTTCACTTAAGAAAACAACAATTTTAATGAGTTTGTTGTTTTTGCTTTTTAAATACTCTTTTCTGATAAAGTGTAGCAGCCAGCAATTTCTTCCTCCCTTGATAAAAATACACTGAAAACAAACTCCTTCTCACACTCATACTTATTAAAGAAGACACAGAAGCGACACCTGTCCTCTCAGGTGAGTCAGATAAAGCTCTGTCATGGGTAACAGAAAGAAAAATTTGGGTTTCATGGAAACAAACAAGTCATTATCTTCCTTCCATTGTTTATTCAATGCATCTCCCTTCACTAAGAGGTCTAGATTTCTCAGATGATGCATTCAAATACGTCACCCTCAATCTTCCATCTCTAGACCTCTGATGCTTTGTGAGAAGGATACACCAGCTCTGCTGTTTAGCTGCATGGTCCCCATTTAAACAGATAAAAAGTGTTTTCCCCCTTCACAAAGCATCAGTGGTAGTAGTTCTAATAATACCAGTAGCTACAAGACGGGGGTTCAGGGTAGTAGAAGTGTTGCTGATGTTAGTAAATCACAGCTCCCCAAAGTCTGTTAGATGCCCAACAGAACACATCACATTTTGTGGGGGCCAAGGAGGAATAAAAGCAGAAAATGCAGTCATGGAACATATTATTTGTATCGCTGCAGATTAAAACAACAGCAGCATAAAATTATTTTAAAATTAGAAAAATACGCCATAGATTTAAAATAGAATGATGAAAAAATACTGTGAAAATACACATTTGAATAGGGATCATAGGGAAGGAAGTGGAATCCACACTTAGGTACAGAGTCTGACAAGCTTCCACTATTGACTTCTCTATAAGAAACTGAAATAGAACTATTTTTGCATAGCAAATTTACATGGGAAAGGAGTTACTCTACCTGAAACAGTTGACCAGGAAAACTATAGAAACGTTACAGGGAGATGCTATAAACTTTTAAGAATACTTAACTTCTGATAAAGTAATAAAGGTATGTCAAGGCTTTTCTGGTTCAGACAAACAGCCAGTCCTTGAAGAATGGGGAATTAATCATGAAATATTTGGACAAGGCAGTGAAAAAGTATTCGATCACAAATGTATAGAATTTTGTAGCAGTGTTGCATTGAATAAGTATTGGTATAACAGATTTGGGCAGAGGAGCCAGCCTAAATTTGTAATTTTTTGCAAAGTACAGAACATGAATTTAATGTGAACAAGCTCAATGATTGTAGAAACAACACAACAGGCTGAAAGTTAACTAGGATGTCCTGGAGCAGGTTTTTCTTGTAACAGACTGCTCTAAAAGCAACAGAAAATGGATCTAATGTGTCCTGGATAAAGTTCTAACATTAAAAGAAGAATGAAATACCATTGAGAGTAAGTCACTGTAGAGACAGCAGCATGAGATTTGTAGTTAGAAATAAATGGAAAGAAGATTCACAGGGATAGTAGAGATACGTACAGATTTACAAAAGAAGGTGTCAAGTTTTAAATGGACTGCAAACCTGAGAAAAGAAATCAAGAAAAGATTTAGGTGTGAACCAGTGCATAAGATGTCTAACATCCCTTTTTACTCAATGGAAAGTATGTAATTCAGACAACAGACAAAACCCAGGATGTCTCCTTCAAGATAAGCCCAATTGTCCCTGTGTCCAGTGAGAAGGGATGTACCTCCATGGATGAGCCTCCTGCCATTTCAGGTGCTCTGTGAGAGGCCCTAGTTGCACCTGGGCACCATTGCCTGAATGTGGACATCCAACATCATCTATGGTGCTCTGAGGAATCCTATCTGACCTTCAGCTGCTACTCCAGGAAGGCCAGGAGGGTCCCATAGTCCTGCAGCATAGCTAACTGCCTTGTGTCGCCCAACTTAACGCACAGCTACAAGATCACAGATGGTTTTTTGTATGCAGTTAAATTAAGCCCCAAAGAATCCTATAGGTATATACACAGAAATGCATAAACACACACATCTCAAGTTGGAACTAGTTTTTACCCAGAAAGGTTAATTATGGATGTACATAATCTCACTCACAAAAGAGAAAGGAAAGAGACGTCGCAGAAAAAAATGAAAATCTATAATATATCATATGTGGCCAGAACCTAGGAACTACTGATCATGTGTAAGAGGATGAACCAGATTCACTAGAGATGAATATAAAATACAGAACTGACAGTCTTAAGTGCTAGGAGCTTTGTAGGAATTATGGACTCAAAACAGAAGAGACACCATGCTGTCAGAAATGCAAAAAAATGGTAGATAAGAAAGATACAAAAATGCTTCTAGACTACTGGAAATCGTTAATTTTCATGAAGTGTATTGAAGAACAACTAATATGGGGCTTTTTAAAAGGAAAGGAAAAGACTTTGCTGTTTTATCATTTGTTTAATTAAAAATTAAATTAAAAAATGGCAAATAGGATCTGGCAGGAACTAAAGAAACTGTAGGGCATGAAAAATATAAGCATAAAACCAATTATTTGCGGTGCACTAGAATCTCACGACACATTATCACAGCAGTACTGTGCACACTGAATACAGTCACATTGAATACAGACATGACAGAAAGCAACCTTGATAGGAACACTTGCAGTACTGAAGGAGGTGATAAAATTCTGAATTCACTTACTACAGTCTAAGTTAGAGACACATTAGTAGTTATGTTCCCACCGAGATCTCAGGTAATGGGAAGAAATAACAATAATATATAGTTTTTATGTGGGATGATCCAAATGCCTTTGACTTCAATAGAGTTAAGCAGTGAATATGTATTTAACTTTGAAGTCAATGTCTTCATAGATATCCCAATAAAGGTAAATCTCACCTTCTAGATAATATATGCATTTCACAAGTAATCCATATATTTGGCTTATGACTTTTCACTGAACTAGATTACATTGTTTAGAAGATCACCAAATGTGCATTTACACATCCCTTCCTGACTAGATCAAATAATTAATTAGCACTATTGTTTAGATTTTCAAAAAAAGAGAAATAAAAAAATTTATCAATAGATATCTAGAAATGTGCAGTACTTGCAAGAAAACTAGTAGATTAAAGTCTTTATTTTCAGTCAGGTAGGTTAAGATGAAAATTTCCTCTAAAATAAATAGTTCCTTCTCACACTAACACGTACAAATGCATTTAGCTCTTAAATTATTTACTCTCTTTTTTTGTTGTTGTTTTTTGGTTTTGTTTTTGTGGGTTTTTTTTGGTTTGTTTTGGTTTGGTTTGGTTTGGTTTGGTTTGGTTTTGATTTTCTTGTTAACCTTGTGTAGAGGTCTTATATATTATTAAATTCAACAACTCTGAGGAATCTGATCTTCTGACATAAGTTGGACCTATAGATACTGAGGATTTTTCTACTGTTAAGGAGCCTGAGTAAACATTCAGAATCCTAACTGTAACTTATCCTTGCTTGAAATTATTTTTTATGTGTATACTTAAGATTGGAAACTGCACTTGAATATTATTGTCTTATACAGATGAAGAATGAAATAAGAAAGTTATGAAGCCATTGTGAAAACGCATCTGAGGGAAAGTGTTGATTAGAGCAGCTAACACAAGGCTGAACCAGCTAACAAGTTAACCAGGTGAAGAATGGAGTACATGAGCCTAGAAACAAGTAATTTTTGAGAGGGCTGTGTCTGAAATTCTGGATCATTACAATTGGTTTTTAATTGAAGTACTAGAAAAAGGTTTCTGGTAGTCCTCAAAAACAATACCTGCCAGTGCTAATCCTCCGTCCCAGTTTGCAAGCCTCTGGAGACACACTGAATGGCATAACCCAAAACTTGCTCCAGAACATACCATAAGCTAAAAAAAGAAGCTAGAATTTGCTTGAGTTTAGTGTTGCATTGAAGGTAGTGGCAGGTGTGTTTATTTTCCAGTGATGGAATTCATCTTTAATCAAATTAATCTACCTTACATAGAGACGTAAAGCCAGACTGACAAATTTATGAGTTAAATTCAGATGACTATTCATGTGAGGCGAGATTTTTTTTAGAATATTATGTGTTCACCAGTTACAAAACTTAATTTAATGTGTAAGCCTAAAAGAAGTTTGGGGGTTTTTGTTTATCCATAACATAAAGAAACCTCCTGATGTTATTTCAGTTGATTCTGTTTACAACAGAACCAGTTTGTTCTAGATTAGCAAGTAATTTAATCAGTGTCTCCAAGATCTTAGTGACTTAAAGATTTTAAAATCAATATTTAATAAAGATAATGCTTGGTATGCCCCACAGAAAGTGGATCCTGTCTGCTTTTTTGTAATAACAACAGGCTGCTCTCCTCCGTCTCCAGCAGCCGCATTCAGAAATGAACTCGTTTAACATTGAAGCATTATGAACTACTCTCACCTGGTTTTGCAAAACTAATTCAAGTGTGAGAAGAGACTTTTCTTCCCTGAAGCGTAACCTTCCCTCTGCCCCACCTTTTCTTCTTGCAGAGAAGAAAATAGTTGTTTTCTCTGTGAAGAAGAAATGTGTTCTTTGAGGAGCTGAAGCGCCACACACACAGGCACCGAGGGGGAGAGTGCACCTATTGTGCTGTTCAGGCAATCCAACAAGCAACATTCTGCTTCCCCTATTTCAGCTAACCTGGATTTTTGCTTTTTTTTTTTTTTTTTTCTTAACCTAAAGCAACCACTAGTATAGCTTCTGCTTTGTGTATACACCCAGCAGGATAAAGTGGAAATAGAGGAAAGAAGTTTTCAAAGTCTGGACTGCAGCAGTATTCAAACCATGCACTAGAACTGGGTATTTTCTTTTATTGTAAGGAAATGCAAGGGAAAGCATACACGAAAGCCATTTCCTCTCAAATTAAGTATTAAGAGCTCTATTTTTGAAGGGAAGTGGGCTGTGGGAGAAAAAGACTATTTGGGGATAACTTTTAAGCATTTTGTCAAGAAACCAAAGTACATTGGTTTAATATAAAATTATTTTTAATTCTGTCTGAAATATTACAGGTTTAAAGGAGTAATTTTCTGAGCATAAAATGAATAGCCTCCTTTAGAGGAGGCACAGATTATCAATATAGATGTTATATACAATAGACTACTATCTTGTCATTGAATAATATCATTGAATTTTCTGAATTCACTACTATTTGAAACTAACACAGTTCAAATTTTGTACTATTTTGTTTCTTCATAAGCTTAGTTTTCCATCAAAATAATTTAATAGGAAAATTTCTTCTCAGACCTGTTTAGGAATACAATACACAGATAGATGTTAAATTGGAGTAAAAAACTTTTCCTTAGACAGAGTCCTGAGCCTAATATATACCCAAAACCACTTTCCACAGGGACTAATAATTCTTCACTAATGCCCTCATGTACATGCAGTGCTGAACCAGGCTTGGCGTTTTATTACTTTTTAGGAGTTATAATCATATCTTCGGCTTTTTTCCTGGAAATAGATTCTTTACACATTTGTTTCTGCTGTGCAATGAATAAAAGTATATTGGCTTTATCATCTATAAAATTCTTAATATCTCTCCAGGTAATTGTAATCTGGTATATCACCATACAGACATTGATAAAAGAAAGCAAACACCTCTGCAAAGACTGCAAGATCAAGTATCTGTTGTGTCAAGGGGTGTTTTAATCTAAATAGTTTTCTGGATTCTTGTCACTTCTATAATTCGGAGGCTAAAAGTCTGGTGATCTCATCATTGTGTTCATAGAGTTGTTGATGGTTTTATGTAAATTACTTATTTATTTCATCAATGGGCAGCCTTTTGAGGGCCTCTGCAAATTAGCAAAACCTCAGCTTAGTTTACTGTGAATTCAAAGTAGTTTTCCTTCATTTTGTCCCTCTTCTTTCCCTCTTTTATTTTCCCTCTCCCTCCCCTATTTCAAGGCAACTTTACATACTGTATTATTTTTCCTATGAATTCGTATGTTTTTGAATATTCAATATACTCTTTTGGAGTAATTTTTGTCGCTTTTTCATTCCACATTTTAATAATTTTCTCTTCTGCCATTCATGATGTGTTTCAAATAAACTTATTTAGGAGAGATGGAAGGAAAAGGGCTTGCTTTCTAAGTTTTGGGGATGAGTCATAAGCTTTCTTCTACCCCCAGGCAGAGGTGATGAAAGTTCTTCTCTTTATCAGGAATATAAAATGATGAGTAAATGACAGATGGACCATGGAGTGGACATGAGCATCTCCTCTGCTATGTTAGTACGGAAGAAGCAGCAGCTGAACTGTCCCATTTATGCTTATTTAAAACTCTGCTTTCATGTATCGCTGCTATTATTGACAAAAGCTTCTTTTCTACTTTTCCAGTTAATGGAAACATCTGCCTTCAAAGATTCAGAGCATAAAACTAGAAGAGATTTAATAGCGTATGCTTCTGCATGATGCAGGCCATTATAAAGACTGCGAATTAGTGTTGTTTTGAAGTAGAGCATATGTCTTAGGAACAGAGTCACTATTGATTTTAAAATTTCTAGTGATGGAACATCTACAGTAGTCCTTGGTAAGTTCTTCCCATGTTCAATTGTTCTGTTTGTTAGATACATGGGCTTTATTTCTAATCTGAATTTGTGTTTGGTCTTCTAGGCACTGTGGCTTGGTATTTGTGTTCATTGTGTACTGAGCCAGAGCACCTTATCTCAGAGGCACAGTCTGGGCAGCACATTAAGTGTTTCCACTCTCTCCACAGTAAATAGAAGGAGCTCTGTGTTTCTGAAGGGAGAGACCAATGTCCTTAGCAAGTGGTTTCCCAGGGCTAACTGGAGAGAATCAAATATGAGGAGTTTCCAAACATCTTTTTGCAAAATACTTCCAGATTTACAATGGTCATTCAGAATATGCTAAATATAGTCTTTAAGTCTTTTTCTTCTTAAAGGTTTTTGAGTGTTCTCATTTTACATCTCTTTTGCTTGGGCAGACTGTACAGCAATGAGAATGCATGTAAGTAGATGGTACACTTCCTTTCTTCTGTGGAAATTGCTTCACTTTTTGGGTATAAATACAACGGTTGAAGAAGAGCCATTTTATAGTGTCTTTAATTATTGCATATTGAGGCCAGAGAGAGCATCTGTCCCATCTTAGCTGAACTGCAGGTACACAGAGGAATATAATTGTTTTGCTGAATCTGATAATAAATTATATTCTTATTTTCCATATTAAAAATTAAATGAGAAGGGCAGAAAGTGTCACATTCCAACACTAATTCATGACTTAGAACCTTGGCTGCTCTGAAATCTACCTTTAAGCTTAAGTAATTATTCTATATTCATAGTGCATGTTCTTTCCAAGGGGTCATTGAGGAATCCAACTTCACTCCCTCGCAAGACACTTTAGCTAGTACCTAACCTTCAAAATAGAGAAAGGTTAGCAAGAAAAGGTTAGTTCTCCCCTACAGTGGGAACAACATTGATCTTTTTTTTTTCATTTTTTTTATTCATGCCATTCTCTGAAACCACATGTAGGCCTTTAACAAGCACTCTGACAGGGAAAAGCTTTTGCAAGCCCTCCTTAAAGAGAAAAAGCATACCAATAAACAAAACAAAACAAAACAAAATAACAACACCCAAAACAAAAACAAAAATTTCAAAGAAAACCCCACCACCAAAATAGCCCCACCAAAAATAAAACCATCTTACTTGCAATGCTCCTCTATCAGTCTGGCAAAAATGTACTTTTGTTTCCAGGGAAGACAATATATGTCTATATACACATTTAACAAGACAATAATTTGTTCATATTAGTTATGGGCGAAGAAGGTGTTGGGATTCAGAGATGTGAGGCTGGTAAGGATGAAAGTCAGAGATGAGACTACTTCATGGCTAATATAGTCCACATTATTGCTATTTTGTTAACCTTGGAGAGATTTTAAGGTCCCCAAAGAATTTTAGTTCTTGGATATTTTGTCTGAAGTTGGATTATGTTTATTATTTTTAAATGTTGCTTTCTCTAACAATTGTGACAACCTTGATTGGAAGTTCTTTTTCTACCTGGGAAAACTAACAATTAGCCTGGAATATTTCATATATGTTCAGGAGGTGAAAATATCTGCTGGAAAAGAAAAGATATGAAAAATTCACATGGACAAAGCAAAAAAGAATGAATAAGTTACTACAAGATCATATTTGGTATTCCATCTCTGGTAAATAAACTAAATTCATAGTTAAAGCAGTTTACTTCTCAGTTAGTCTGTAGCATACTAGTAAGAAAAGCTAAAAAAATGAACTTTTTCCTCTCTGACCATTGTGCCATGAATCCACAGCAAACTACTTTTTTCACCAAAGGGGAATGTATTTAAGTTATCACATTCATCTTCCCATGCAACTACTTTCCTCATCAGTAGAAATTATTTGCTTTCACAGAAGGCTTCCTTCTCTTTTTAGTCTGTGCATCTTTTTCCTCCTTTCACCTTTCATCCTCAGTAAATTTCTGAATAGCTTCCAAAATTTTAAAGTTTAAACCCTTATAATACAAAGGCACCATGAAAGAAATGAAAGAATAGACCTTAAGCTCTTAGAACCTATAGCTCCTCCTCTGCTCCTATATCCTATCTCTATTTTTTGAGACAAATACTCCAGGACTCAAATACTTATAAAAGCCTTGTATAATCTTGTCATTAATCATGATTTCTGCAACTCTGCCTCCCCAGTGCTGAAGCTCCATGACAGAGCTCTCCCAAAGCCAGTGAGACTGGAAGCTTGTTCCCAAGCCAACCAAGCTGTGTGCTTGGTCATGTGAAATGATGAAACACTGACAATTAGAATATAAATTCGGACCTGTCATGGTTTAGGAATGGTGTTTTCCAATTTAGCACTCCTACTAAAGCTGTACATTGCTTGCTCTGCCCTCCCCTTTTCTCATCACCCTGCAGCAGGCTGGAGAAGAGAATTGAAGGCACAAAAGGCAAAGGTCATGGGCTGAGGTAGGAAAAATTTACTGGAAACAGCAAGATGATTTTCAAGGTCCTCTGCCAACCCAAACCATTCCATGATTCAATGATTTTATAAGTCTAAAGAGAAGAGCACACTAGTTTTTACATCTCTTAATTCCTTCTAAGGCTAAACAGCATTAATATGGGATTGGAATCACCCACTGTGGTGGTTTTCTTTTAAGTTTTCCATTTTAATTCCCTAGACAGCTTTTTAACAGACTAGTAGTCGCTTTTTGATTGTTAACCCTTAACTGTTTTACTGGTAACCTTCTTTTTATCCCATTTATCTAATCATGATTAGGAGCAACACAGACAAGCTGCAGAGAAGCGTTAGGAGCAAGTTAACCAGAATGGAAATATCTCTGGTGAAAAAACCACCTCATCTGAGAAAATGAACCAGGCTAAGACTTTTGGCTGAGTAACTTCTGCATAACATCATACCAGTAGAGCTATTTTGTCTAAAAAGCTTTGCCTGAACTGTATTATGTGGACATATTTCCTTAGGTCAGCATTAGCTCAGGTATCTTTAAATCAAAATGTGTAGAGTAGCAATGCGGTAGACTCAACAGTTACAAAGTGAATACAGATTTTTATTATAATAGAGTTACCATTACATTACTCAAAAGCTGAGACATTTTATCCCAAGTTCATTCCACATCAAATTCTTCTGGATGAAGTATAATCCCCAGAAAGTACTGGTTTGTAATAGAAATGCTGACAGGCCCTTAGCTATAGAAGCTCTACCAGCTTTGCTATTCTACAAGGTCCCTAACTGAATTTTTATTCTCTAATTCAATGAGAGGATTTTGCTTCCAAATCACTTTTAAAATCCTCCAGCTGTGCTATTTCTTAGTTTATGATAGCTACATTACTTTTCAATTAAATTATTCCAATGTTCTTATATTTTCGATATTAAATTGTAGTTATATCTGCACATTTTAAATATACTGGGATCCCCTCACCTTTCTCATTTTGCCTTATAAGTACCCAAGTGTAGGAGTTTTGTGACATATTTAAGGCTAGTGGTGACATAAGCTTTAAAGTTTCTGTTTTATTTTCTCCCCAAAAACTTGGTAGACCTTGTTTTGTTCTCTCGGGGGTGACAGCAGACAACAAACTGAGATCCACCTTTAAGTGTGAGGCAGGAGAGACAGAGGATTTGTGTCACAGCATGTTGTTGACATCTTCCTATAATGGCTTCAAATATATCTGTTAATTTTACACATGCCACCTCTTCTAAGAGCTGTGGTCATTTGAGATGTAGTTGCCTGAGCAGAGCTGTCTAATGTTCTTACTCAAGTGTGATGAAACTTCCCAGTTGTCCCCCAGATGTCGGTCAAGAAGGATACAATCTTGTACTGTAAATTCCAGATGTGTGTGAATGCCTGGGATCTTCCAGGGCCTCCTAAATGACACTAGATAGCCAATTTGCCTATGCTGCCACTTATCAATATCCTGGGGCTCCCTTTCACGAGTAGATTCGTGTCTCTATGGAGCAAGCCTGAAGCAAGCCTGAAGCAAGATCCAGAGCACAGGGCCACACGTGCTGTAGGGCCCCCTGCTCACTAGCACACCAGCAGAACTATTTGGTAAAGTTCTCTACAGTCAATCTTCAGGCTGTCCACAGGGCAGACATACAGGCAGAAGGTAGGCAATATGTAGATCATGGAGTGCCTGCAGCCAACCTGCAGCACAGTAAGAAAAACCCACCGACAAAATCCCAAAGCATTTTTAGGCAGATGGATTTCCAGCTTGTTCACTGTCCTTCTGGCAATGTTTCCTTAAGAGAATGTTCTGATGACAACTTCCTTTGTAGAGGTAGGTTGCCACACTGAAGACTGGGAGCACACCACTGTCATTTTAATTTCAAATTAAGCTTGATCTGCTCCTTTGTCTTGTGATATCAGGACAGTTGTGTCTCAGAGCATGATGGTATTAGCAGTATATTTTAGGGGTGGATGTGGGCTCAGATTTCTGGAGTCTAAGCAGTTTGAGGAGATTTTTGACATCATTCCTTTAGATTTAGCTACCCAATTTACATATAAATTTAATTTGAAGTATATAGGTGTTATTTTGGCTTTCAATTTATATCCTAAGCTAAAATTATGGGGAATATGCTGCAATGTAAGCAGAATATATGCCAGAGTTTAGAATCAAGGTTGTGTTCTTAAATTTAATTTTGGTGGTTTAAAGCAAGATTTATCTCCTTAGTTTAAGGGAAGGAGGATTCACTCAGAGATTAAAATGCTTACTTTAAAATGTCTGTATGTAGATTTCTAGGGGGCTGCTAGGGGCAGGATTCAGCTTCTTGAACCTAAGTGTCCATTTTTATACACCACCATGGAATATATTATGTGGCCTCCAGCTGTCGAAACAGAATGTTGGGGCAGTTTTGTAACTCATGTGTCAGAGCTGCCAGCTCAGTGACCTTGGGGCATCTCAACCAATAAATTACCTCTTACTTATCTCCTTGGTCTAAGACAAATCTCACTTCAGGCTTTACTGATTTCATGTTGTGAAATCACATGTGAGGACATGATATGATTCTTGAGGGTGACTTGTGCAGGGCCCCGAGTTGGACTCGACGATCCTTGTGGGTCATTTCCAAACTCAGGATACTCTATAATTCTGTGATTTACCAGAGTTCAAACTTCTATTAATTTTTGATGCTTAATTGTGGTGGGCACTCAAATGTAGATATCTCAATGTTAGACAAAATCCTGCTCCAAGGATTCACAGTGTCTTTAATATGAGATCCTTGTATTGGGACCTAATGATCTAGATCCATATTTAAAGCGGACAGGAATCATCATTTCTAGAGGGTAACTCACTAACTTAGTGTAGTAGATTTGCCTTGGTTGGATGCCAAGCTGCTCTATCACTCCTCTCCTCATCAGGACAAGGTGGGGGAGAAAATAAGATGGAAAAAAATTTGTGGGTCAAGATAAAGGCAGCTTAATAAAGCATAAATAAAGGCACAATGTGAAAGTAAAGGAAAACAAAACATTTATTCTCTCTCTCCCATCAGTAGGTGATGTCTAACTACTTCTTAGGAAGTTGGGCTCCAGTGCACGTAGTGGTTGCTCTGGAAGACAAACATCATAATGGCAAATGTCCTCCCTCCTCCTCCTTTCCTCTTAGGCCTGACTGTGAGCAGACATCATACAGTGTGGAATATCCCTTTGGTCAGTTTGGGTCAGCTGTCCTGGCTGTGTCCCCTTCCAAGGTCTTGCCCACCCTCAACCTACTGGTTAGGGGGAACAGCCTTGATGCTGTGCCTCGATGCTACGCCAGCACTCCTCAGCAGTAGCCAAAACACCAGTGTGTTATCAACACCTTTCTAGCTAGCAATGCAAACCACAGCGCTATGAGGGCTGCCGTGGGGAAAATTAACTCCATCACAGCACACCCAATACATTTAGCAGCCTATTTTAAGAGCAGAATATCCCCACTGAATATTTCCTGAACAGTTTAGAAACAGAAATCTTCAAAGTAACTAAGATTAAGGTGAGCTGTTTCCAACCCTGCCTTACTTCTAAATCAGCCCTTTAAAATTATGAGTATAAGAAGTCTACAATGAATATGGCTCCAAATTTAATTTTATAATTACCAAGGAGTCACAATTCTCACAATTGCTGCCTCTTTTCAGAAATGTGGTGTTACTAAGAGTCAAACTTTGAGAGCTTTGAAACAGACCCTAATCAAAGCAAATGATACATACACAGTGTGATGTAATCATAGTGCTTACAATGTCTTTGGGCTGCCATAATCCTCACAGTTTCTGAAGCTCAAATCCACACAGCAAGATGACTGCACTAGTAGAAGACATTACGTTATGTAGTGTAATGTTGAGCATAACTGTCCAAAAAAAGTCTTAAGCTTTAGACGATCCACAGATGATTTTAGATAAAAATGCAGGATATGGGGCAAAGAAGAAAAGAGAGATATCCTTCACCTGGCTTCCTGCTTTGACTGTGTAAGCCTTAGTACCCTGATCTGTTTGTTGCCGTTCTCCTTGCAAACAGAAACACAGATGGCCCCCACCATCCTCAGTGTGCTTTACACATCCTCAGTACTTCCACAGGTTGACTGACATCTCCTGTATATGCTACATTTTCTTGAGCTGCCCAGATGATTCCAGACCCAAGCTATTCAGCTAAACTTTATCATGGTGAGACTTTATGGACTGTGTGGAAAGGGAGAAGATACACCTGTAATTTCACCAGTATCCTTTGTCTGATAGAAGCATTAGTCCATAATAACAGTGAATTTTCTGATGGCGTCAGTGACCTTTTCCCCGAAGGTCTTACACTGTTGAGTATACTAAACACACTCTCACAAATACAGTAACTTCCTTCCTTCATCAGTCTTGTCTTCTCTAGAGGGATTTTTTTGTTTCCACTTTGATATGTTGCTCACCTTGTTACCACTCATCTTGTTGGCTATCTCCTCTGTGGTTTCAGACATTTTATGCATGGCTGCTTATGTCTTGTTTTCAAATTCTTTCTGCCTAGGCCTGGAATAATTTTTGTCTACTCAATATTACACTCCATTTCCCATATCTAAAAGTTTGAATTCATTTTTGCAGTATCTTCCCACCTACTTTCCAACACTGCCTAGGCTTAAACATTGAGGAACAGTACTAAGAGTGAGATAGAGAGGAAGAATTTAGTGAAAGTGAGATAAGTGACGCATTCATGTTAAAAATATAGTGTGTGGCAGGTTCATTTCTCCAGTACAGTTAATGATGTCTGGAGCAGCCTGACTCAAAGCCCACTGAAATAATCTGCAGAATACAGCTGACCCTTTTGAAGCTTTGGACCGTTTGGGACCAGATTTCCCAAACTGAAGAACAATGAAATGTCATGAAGTGAATATTAAGATGGTGACATATCGTGAATGACCTCACAAGGAGGACATAGGGGACTTTAACAATCAACAGCCATCTCCCACTCTCAGGTCCTCATACTACAAAGGAATCTGAACCATCTGAACATCTGTGGGGAGAAGACACAGAACTGTGTAGATGGTTTAGGAGGCTCCTGGATCACACCAGTGACAGCTTCTTGCATGAATGCTTGAGGGGCCAGTCAGGAATGATGCTGAATGTGGCCCACTGCTCGCAAGAGGGGACAACCATGGTGACAATGGTCATGGACAAGAGCTTCAAACGGAGTTGAAACCAAGAGGGAGGTGGGAGGCTGGGAAGCAGCATTGGGACTCTGGCCTTTAGAAGAGCAGGCTTCAGCCTGTGTGGGGAATTGTTATACAGAATGTGCTGGAAAGGCACCATGAGTAGGGAAGGTACCAAGCAGAGCCGGTGTGGTTGTTTAAGAATAAACCATTCTGTTATGCAGAAGGACTGTGAATTTTACCATAAGTTTGTTTGTTTGTTTGTTTGTTTGTTTTTGGGTTTGCTTGTTTGTTTGTTTGTTTTTTCTGTGAACTGGTACACTGAAAGGGAGCATACAAAAGTTGGAAAAAAAACAAGGGAAAAAAAAAGGACACACAGCAGAAGAGGGACATAAAAGCCCTCTCCAGCAGAGGAGTTGGATTAGTATCCCCTCTCTTAGCCTTTTCTTCCACTGCAACTCTATTAGAGAGCACTGTAAGTGGGATCAGGAAGATTAATGTGGAAAGAGTACCTCTGAGCAGAAGGCTGACAATCCAAGCAAGTGTAGGTAAGATGGAAAACAGGGAACTTTTATCATGCCAGATAAGAGCATACTGTTAGAATTATAATATCACTTTGGTTAGAAAAGACCTCTAAGATCACTGAATCCAACCATTAACCCAGCACTTCTAAGTCCACTACTCCTCCTCTTAAACTCTGATATAAGTTCTAGTCTATTACATATTTTCATTAATGAGAATCTGTCCATTGGCTTCAGTGCTTTGGTTTCAGATCCCTGTATGTCCAAGGGTTATACATGATAAGGCAGGAAATGAGCAATCAGTCAATGCAATTTTATGAAATCTCATTATCCCAGCAAGATGCATTTGCCCAGACAGGTTTTGATCTCTGTTTCTAGATGTTCTACCCGCACCTTTTCAGTTCATTTTTTCTTCCACATTTTGCACAGTCCTATGATAAAGCTCTTAGGAAGTCTGGAATTAAGGTATGAGTAACAGCAAGAGTATCCATTATTCTGTTACAAAGTTATTCTAACAGCCAATATTCTGTTGGGAAAAAGCTCTTTAATTCCTGCAAATTTCAAGGATTAATGAAGTTTTAGCTCATCACCTGCACCATTTGCCTTAAGCACTATGAAAATCTTCTGTGTAATCTACTGAACATAGAGCTAAGTTAGTTAAAAGGAATTTTTGTTTCTGATATCACATAATCATATTTAGGAAATTTGAATCTGCAGGTCTAAGATTTTCCACTGCTGTGATCCACAAACGGATTGACCAGGACATACCTCTCTTCTATGATAATTACTGTCCTACCATAAAGACTATTCTGCATCAAAGGTTATTGCTTAAAAAATATTTCCAACAGGCACAGGAGAAAGCTGGAAATGTGTAATCCCTCGTTTTCATGAAGACAAATTGCATTTTAAAATTCTTCTAATGAAGCAGCATTCATCAGTCCTCCTTCATCTATCTTTTCAGTTTGAGTTTCAGTGCACAGATAAGAAGATTAATGTCTCTGAACTTTCCACCACTTTCTGTGCCATTATAGTAGTACCTCAATGAGATGAATTAAATCAACAGGGTTACTGAGTCCAGAAACATTTTTACATGTTATGATATTTGCCCTTTCTGCCTTTCTATCATAGGTCAGTAAAGATAAAATAAAGCTATTGTGAATCTGATTTGAACCCTAAATGTCATTTCAATGACTAAGGACTCTTAATAAGCAGAATGAGTAGGCCAAAAATTTATTATTATAACAATTCTTCCAAGTTCATATGTGGGCATGATTATCCAAGTGTATATTAATATATGCATCCAACAGACAAGTATTTTTTTAAATTTTTAGGGAGTTTGCATGTTGCTTATTTTGAATTACAACCTGGGATAGACAATCAAAATTCAGGGAACAAAAGCTTATAGTGCGTGTAGGCAAAAGCTGGGGCAAAGTCTTCCTATCACATGATTCCTACACGACACTACTCCAAAACACTCATAGCAATAGCATGAGGGTCAATAAATTTTCCTTTCAAGCAGTGAAAATTCAAGGTGATAGCACAGAAAGCAGAAAATTAAAGTTGGAATCAAGCCCTTAGTTGTTAATATATATGTATGTATTACATACACATATTTGCATGCATATATGCACACATATATATACGTATATACATATGTATACATACACACACACACACATATAAATTAATCGGCTCCAGCACAATGTGCCAAAACTATCAGTGATGTATTACAGGATGGCTTTTTATCTATGACTTCTTTTACTGGAAACAGCAGTTTGACATGCCTATTATTCCAAGGAAGCATTCACATTTCACAAAATGCTGACACCTCCTTCTCATATTTTTTTAGAAGCAGTTTAAATTCAGTTGGTTTTGTATAACAAACTAGTAGTCAGGAATATTTTCCTATTTGTATAACTAAATGAGTCAGGTTATATTGTGAGTTTCATTCAGGTGACAGGGATAATCTTTATCACATCTTTAAGAATATCAAAAATCCTCTTTTTAAATACATTTATTGGTACATAAGTCCAAATTCACAGCAAGCTATTTTTTTATATTCTTATTGTGCAATAGTTCAAGACAGACAGCAAAAAGTAATGGATTATCATTACCATTTATTTACACTAACAGGGCTGTTAATGGACCAAAACTTAACATAACAGATGCTGAAAAAATTCAGATTGTTGTTCAAAAATACACAGGTTATATATATGTATATATATGGACATTTATAAATCTACTAGTGAATTTGCTGTGTGGCATTAATGTCGTTCCATTAGAGGTATCTTAATAACTTCATCAAACTTGCTCATAGACATGGATATTGCTAATTACATTTTGGATAATTTGCCTCATAGAGAAACACAAGTCATAAAGAAGAACGTTGTAAAAATTGTAAGAATTGCACTACGATCCTGCTTCAGGCCTTCAGTCAGAAAGAAGCATCTCCTTTGTAAAGTTTGGTAAACCTAAGCTAAACAGATGATCCTCGCCACAGAGAACTCCTTTTCTACATGGGAAACTATGCAGGACAGGTAAATAAACTTGTAGGTAGCAAGATGAGTGGAAAGAAATGTTGTTTACGCTGAGGCACACCAGCTGAAAAAGTTGTAGCAGACAGACTTTTCTTCCTTTTTTTGTGGTTTTTTTTTGTTTGTTTTTTTGGGGGTTTTTTGTTGTTTTTATTGTTTTGTTTTGTTTTGTTTGTTTTTGTGGGGTTTTTTTTGGTTTTTTTGTTTGTGGCTTTTTGTTGTTGTTGTTGTTGGGGGTTTTTTTGGTTTTTTTTGTTTTGGTAGTTATTTTGTTAGCCTGGCTAAAAGAAGGTCTTAACGAGACAAGTTGTTTGCAGAGCCCTTCCAGCTTTAAAAGGCAGTAAGAAGGAAAGCAATAAAGTGTTTGAAGAAAGTCTAGAGTTTGGTGTATAATACATGGCCCAGATGTCTTTAAAGAAGAAAATGTTAAAGTCACACAGTAATAGTCCCCAAATATCCAGAGACCTAGCGCAATCTTTCCTTCCCACCTCATAACCATGGTGGAAAAGACAAATACTTAGCTGAAATTAAAGCAAATAAATATCAATTTTCTGATATGAAGAAATGAAAGGATGAAGAAAATTTTCTGGGCAGGCTTTTAGTTTTTGCACTCTGGAGGTCTTTCAAATAGGCTAGAACCAGTCTAAGGACTTGACGTCTGAGGATTGCTTGACAGAAGTGATAGATAGACTGAAAACACAAGTGTCTTGGAAGCAAACACCACTAGCTCATTTTTAATGTATCTGAGAAGGTGGAGTTAGTGAAGGGTTAGAGGGAAAGTTGTAGCATGATCTCACCCATGTGGTTGGAAAATGCTTTTGTAGAAGAGCAAGCTTTAAGCAGAGTGAGATTTTTCTTCCTAGGGAGAGGGAAAGGCTGCTCAAGGAGGTAACACAAATGAGTGATCCAACTGTATGTGGTTGTTATGTTTTGTTTTGGGATACCTGCATTAGCATAAAGATCTACAAAAATGATGTATCTACTAGTCAGCTCCTCACCAAACTTATTTCTGGATATTGTCATTTGTGTTGTTTATTTCAAAACATACTGAAAATCAGAGAAATTGTCTTCATGAATAAGGCATTAGGTCAGACTAAATGATCAGAATTATCCCTCCTGGCATTAAAATTAATAAATATTGAAACATATGAATACATATTCCATTTACAAAAGGAGCCTAATATTCTAGTTTACAAGAAGAAAATGCAAATATCTGCTGTATAGGTCTAAGCCTCGCATTTTGCAGTATAAATGTATAGCATATACACCAGGTCAATATATGTGAAAAACAATGTTAAAATACATATATTTGTTGCCTAAATTTCAATTAATTCTTTCCCTGGTTACTACATTTTACCTGCAAAACTTGTGAGATAAGAGCATGCACCTCTCTAACTAGAACAAAAGCTCATGGAGTTTACAAAAAGCAGGAGAAGCACTCCTTTACTCTTGAAAAATATCATTTATCAAGGTATGAAGTTCTGCACAACCGAGACATTTCTCTCAAAAGCCTTGGATATGCATATGTTTGTATGTTGGGGTTTTGCCATTTACTATTGGAAGAGGGATGCATCTCACCTTAATGTAGTATCTCTAGTGCAAACCTCTGTACACTCAATTAGTTCTGCAGACTGTCCTTGTTGTCTGGGGAGAGAAATGAGCACTGCTAGATCCTAATTCGTATCCTCCTCCTATATCTAAACTAGGCCAAGACAAATTAATACCTAGGAAGGACCATTTCTCTCCGTTGATTATAAAATGAGTCTGGCCTGGCTGGTTCAAACGTAGATGTCCACACTGCAGTCATGGTTGTTCTCTTCGATGACTGAGTTGTTAAGGTAAGAAGAAAGTGAAAAGGATTTGCAGGATCTGACATAGCTTTACTACAGTTTTCTGAGTATTAGCAATCTGTGAAGATAATGAGCTTTTATTTTTCTTGCCATATTCGCTATTGTTATCTTTATAGACCTTTTGGAATAATGAGCAGTGAACAGAAAGTGTGTGGTAAGTGGATTCAGAATCTGGAAATAATATGCAAACTACCAAAATCTTGCTAACAGAGATAAAAGAGCGGGATCTCAAACTATGTGGGAAAGCTATAAAGTATGTTAATGAGCATTTTTGGTCTATGTGGATTGACCTATCAAAAGCGAATATAAAATAAGATGATGAGTTAGAATGGAACATTAAAAGCTAAGACAAAAGAGTATAATGAAGTCTCTAAAAGGAAATCTCTGAATTCACGGAGGTGCTAGTTCTAATCATGATGTTTAAACATATACAAATCTAATACTTACAATAATTATATTACCTTGGTATGTTTGATATATCATGGTCATCATAGAAATATAACTTTAAAAATTCATCTTTAATAATACCAAATAACTGTGGTCTGGAATAATATTTGAAGACCATACAGAGAACATACACAGAAAGGCAAAATACGTGCAAACAGGGAACAAATAGAAGGACAAAGATAAAGTGTAAGTACTAAAACATTATCATAATAATCCCATCATAATATATAACACAGAATCACTAAGAAGACAGAAAAGGCTTGAAAAAGCATGGTAATAAATGACACCTGATTCACAATTGGTATCAGGTTGTAAAAAAAGTAAAAGCAAATACAGAAGAGAAAAATAAAGATAAGAGCAACAAAAAGGAAACAAACAGGTTTGAATGTGTAAAATTACCTGTAAAATAATTTACTACATTTCACAGTACAATAATTAGTCATCTATTTGAAATAAGTTATATAATTGTAGAATCATTGAAGTTGGAAAGGAAAAGATCCTTAGCACCATTGAGTTCAGTCATTAACCTAACACTAACAAATACACCCCTAAATCCTGCCCTTAAGTGCACATGTTTTAAATATCTCCAGGAATTTTGACACAACTTCCCAGGGCAGCCTGTTCTCGACAACCCCTCACAGGTAAGGAAATTTTTTCTAAAATCCAATCTAAACCTCCTCTGGCCCATCTTAAAAGCACTTCCTCTTGTCCTGTCACTAGTTGCCTGGAAGGAGAGAACAGCACCCGTCTTGCTAAAACCTCCTTTCAAGTATTTGTAGAGAGCAACATCTCCCACTGAGCCTCCTCTTCCCCAGGCTGAATGCCCCCAGCTCCCTCAGCTGCTCCTTGTAAGACCCTTCAGCAGCTCCGTTGCCCTTCACTGGACTCGCTCCATCGCCTCAATGTTTTTCTCATTGTGAGGGGCCAGAGCTGGACACAGCACTTAAGGTGTGGCCTCACCAGCCCAGGGGGATGGTCACTTCTCTGGTCCTGCTGGTCACACTGTTTTTTATACAGCACAAGTGCCATTGGCCTTCTTGGCCCCCTGGGTACACCTGGCTTATGTTCAGCTGCTGTCACCAGCCCCCCCAGGTCCTTTTCCACTGGGCAGCTTCCCAGCCACTCTGCCCCAGCCTGTGGCACTGCAGGGGTTGCTGTGACCCAAGGGCAGGACCCAGCACTTGGCCTGGTTGAACCTCAGACAACTGACCTCAGCCCATCGATCCAGCCTGTCCAGATCCCTCTGCAGAGCCTTCCCTCTCCAGCAGATCAACACTTCAGCCCAACTTGGTGCCATCTGTCAGCTGCCTGCAGGCGCCAGATCATCCAGATCTCTATAAAGACATTAAACACAACTGGCCCCAATACTGAGCTCAGCAGACCACTAACCACTTCCTCCTGGATTGCAGGGGGTCTATTCTGCTTGTATTGATTTCAACCCACGAGTTTTAATCTTTTTCTAATCTTCTCCATTACACTCTGTGGGAGGGAACAAGCAGCTGTGTGGTGCTTAGGAACTAATCAAGAATGTAGTCTTTAATAAGGAGCATGACCACTTATAACTGGGGACATGAGACATTATACGGAAAGAGAAAAAAGGGAAAATTAAAATCAATTTTAAACAGATAATCATAATGTAAAGTGATAAAAATACAACGCTTGAGGGTCCCATTGTGAAAACTTGAAATTGAGAACAAATAAGCAAAGTAGTATGCAGTTTCTATTTTTTGTTTGGAAAAGTAATCAATACAAAGCATTTGTCCTTAAAATGTCATCATAGATATTACTGGAAATACCTATTAGGACAATTCTATCTGACCCAATTGAGTCACAGAGTGCTCTCTTATCTCAGTGTTCTGCTTCAGGGATCTGTCAGGTTCCAAACTTGATTCTGCACAGAAATTCATAGAAAATGTAGATTTATCACTCCACCTATTCTAACTAATCTCTATTATTAGAAAAATCATAAAGCATGTATAAAAAAAAATCAAAATAATAGTGGTTAATATCAAATTCTCAAAGTAACCTAAATATCAGACCTAGTCCACCATATTAAAATTATTAGGTCATTCAAGCGTTACAGTATCATTGAGAAGACAGCAACCTTATTTCACTATCAGCCATATAAGTGATTTAATGTTGTCAGTCTCAATTCTGAACAATATATATTTACAGCATTTCCAGCAAAATGTCTGGCTGCATGAGGGTCATATCACTGCCAAGTTTAAACCAATGCCAGATTAGGCAGCCTGCCCAAATTGAGCTCCTCATGTTATGCAGGTCCTGTGTTATATGCAGGAAGACATTTTATGTGATTGTAGAATTCTTCCTGGCTTGAAAATCTACAAATCTAAGATAATACTTCATCTCTTCCTGTCAGACTAGGGTTTCAATAAAGCATCCCAATACTAACATCCCAAGGTGACACAGATTGCTACATTTCAAATTCACATGACAAATTTAGGTGAAAACAACATGAGCTCTCAAGATTAAACGTACAACTTCCAACCCATGAAACATATTCATATGTGATCTTTTAGACAGCAAAATTGTTTACCCAGGGGCTGTTTTAAGTATTTGAGGAACTATCCTGTCAGCACTGTTTTCAGATAAATTCTATAAGAAATAAACGTTGCCATGCATACTCCTATCACCAATCACTTGTTGCATTAAGGAAAGAATGTTGCCTGAGTCTGTATCCTGATAAGTAAGAGGGGAAACAAGCCAGAAACAACATTCACCAATATGGTTGTTATGACAAGGCACTATTAATAAAATTACACTCTGGTTTCACTGACTTTTGTGTTTCAGGGGTGAGTTCTCTGGCTTAGGAAGGTTTAGTTTTGTACAGCTGTCAAATATTAGGTGCTTAATGCACACAGATTTTTTTGTTAATATCAGTGTTGATAGAGCCTCCTCAAGACTGACTGGGGCACCAGAGAACCTGCTTTCTCAGGTGTGCTGTCATTGATGTCTTTTCCTGGTCTTAGGAAATGAAAGCCAGACACGGTTAAAGGGGTAGGGGGTTTACCTCAATATCTTTAATAAGATCCTATCGATGCATCGCTTCGCCAAGGTGGAACGCATCGCAATGCACCCGCACCGTAAATCGCGTATACAATTTATAGACCTTACACATTAGCATATCTAACGGGGGTACCCAATAAGGAGGCTTGGGTGGATGGTGCAATATTTTTCCCATCTATGGAATCCTCCCCCGCCGCCTAGGTGGGCTAATCTCTAGTTTACAGAATCTGTTCTAGAAGGGGACCTTGGTTCTCCAAGATAGTAGAATGTTTGGTCTCCTGGTCTTTATGTCTTTTGGGGTGTTTGGTCTCCTGGACCTACAAAACACTAGAACTATGCTAAGTTATCAGAATTAAAGAATTACAAGTATGTGGGCTAATACTTGTGGATTCATTGAACTGTGTAAAAGGTATATAAAAAAAAAGCAAAAAATCATCTTGCCATCATCATAGGTTGAGGTTTATTGGCTCTGTCATAGACATTGTATTCAGAGAGCTTCAGTTTCTCCTATTCTTTCCATTTTGGGTGGCAGAGTTTTAAAAAGAAGCTCTTCTCATAGAGGAGAATCAGCGTAAGTTCATAGTCATAAGAAAGTGGAGTTCTGTTTTGTTGCCTTTGTGTAAAAGATAAAAATTCCCCAGTCCAGTAACTAGGGGCTTGGAAATTCCACAAATCCAGAAACAAACCCAGTAAGTTACCTAGAAGTAGTAAGTACCTAGCCACAAGATGATTTTTAAAAAATAGCAACAGAAAAATTGGAATAAAATGATCCAGAAAAAATTAGTCAAATTTAATTAGTCATTTTTGAGAGGAGCAGTCCCTGCTTTGCACTTACTTTAGATCTCCTTTTTTATTTGAGTATTTGGTATCTCAACTTTTTGTTTCAAAAAGTAAACCTAAAACCTACCAGAAAGTTTGGATTTTTACTAGACAAAAATATTTTTTTTTTCTTCCTAAAAGTCAGAAATTGGATTGACAGCTTTTATATATGGACTTATCTACCTCATGGTATAAGGTACGTGTTGGAATTCTTATTCTGATTTTGTGTAAAAAGATCATCAGATTTGGTTCATCTGCCACTTTTATGTGTGCAAAACAGGAACAACTTAAATGAATCAAAGTTATATAGGATTTAATATCACAATGAATTATATCAGAATTTGTAAGAATCAAAATAGGACATCCCTATCCAACTTACTGTAAAAATCCAAAGAAATGATACCAGCTAAACCCATTGTTCTTAAAAGTCTAAAATCCTAATTGCTCTATTTAGTAGGGAGGTAAATTCCAAATATGGTTAATTTCTTTTTTATTACTTTTTAATCTGATGAATAACTTTTCATTTTTATAGAGCCTAATAGATGGTTGATCTAATTTAAAGCTTATAAATTATACAGTTAAATATAATGTAATTACAATATATAAAGTCTAATAGACTGGTGATCTTCTTTAGAGATTCAAAGGGTTGTTCAGTTCAGCACTCTGTGGATGATTAATTTCCAGTGGTTATCTGGTCTGAAGTTGTGAATTGTTTAATACAAAGTTGCCATATGGATCACCAGTCTTAATAGGCAGTAAAGCAGTTGATTTACCAATATCTCTTTAAAGGAGAACAAAAATTATGACACTTTAATGAAAGTTGGAAGTATTATTTTTTTTGTTTTTACAGTAAAGGCTGCAGCTCCTATTCAAAGAAAGAGAAAAACAACAATAAAACACCCATTCCCACCCCCTCATCCCCCAAAGTGTTCACAATTTATTCAAAAAGGCAGGGAGAGCCTACTCTATTATTTTTTAAACATCACATTTTAAGCTATTTAGAGTGCTCTTGAGTATATCATCATTTGCTATCTTCAGGATTCTTGACCCTAGGATGGAAGAAAAAGTAAAGTAGAAAAACAAACGTTTTTCTACAAAACACCTTATTCTGTTGACTTGCTAATGACTTCTCTCAGAAGACAGGAGAATTACCTTTTGTGTTTGAGGTTGATTGGTTTCATTACCAACTCTAAACGAAATCCTTCTTGAAATGATGCCATTAGCTGCACAGCAATAAGAACTGCATACTTGTCCTTTGACCCATCAACCTGAAACAAATAGTATTCTATGAACACTTTAAATATACAAATATGTAACTGTGTCATTCAAAAATGTACCTTCCAGGATTGTTTTGGTCAAAAGAATGTAAGCAACTGGAACCGTGTCAAAACAATAAAATTAAAACATTCTTTCTTACTAATTTTCCTCAGAGCCCTTGACCAGATGATATTAAATTTGAGCTTTGTTTTTATCAGTCACTCAAAATAAGGCATCTCACCACATCTGTTGATCTTGTCTACTCTTTAAGAATATTTTGATGATGCTAATGTTTTTGGGCTGATTTCCTG
>VZTG01008003.1:1170829-1232962 GCA_013397845.1 Melanocharis versteri
TTTTTGGTGGGGGGCAGGTTTCAATAAAATAATAGTTTAAAAAGCTTAATAAGATCACATTTTAAAAATGCCCTAACTGGTACAGCAGGAGAGTGTCATTCTTTATTCTTTTCTAGCAAAAGATCATACTCATTGAAAAGAAAAAACAAAAACAAAAACAAAAACAAAAAGCCACACATACTTTTGGAGAGGTTGGACAGTGCTACTAGCAGATATCATTATTCCAAAATTGCAAAATCTGTGTTATAAAACTCAGTATCTGTAACTGTCCTAGAAGGCAATATTGTGAAGATTTTCTGCCCAAAGCAGGGGGGTTGGAACCAGATGATCTTTGAGGTCCCTTCCAGCCCAAACCATTCTGCAGTGTTATGAGTCCACAGTTGCAATCCATCTGCAGTGACCAAAGCCTGTGCCTCTGACTTTGGAATTGTATGCTAAGAAGCTGGGTACACGAAGGAGCAGTGTGCTTGATACAGCCAGTGGAGGAAGGCAAAAAACCACTCTGTACCACTAACAGTAATGGAGGGGGAAGTTAATTCAACAACAGGCTTGCAAAGGAGTTTCTAGTCTTGGTATAGTAGATAAGTTTTATAATGATGTCTATTCCCAGGCTTTGAAATTCTGCTTTAGCTATGAAGTTTAGTTTATTCCCCTTACTTTTCCTTTCTATGATTAAAAGGAGCAAAAGCAGCTATCTCCCACAAAAATATCTGAAGAGAACATATCATCTTGCATTTACTCAGCACTTTTCCTCTGTTTCTTGGCTAAAAAATGTTGACTCCAAGGAAATACATAAAATGGTGCTCAAAGTACTTAAAATCTCCAATTGTCCTGCCAGTCTTGAAAATGCTGAAGTCTTCATAAACTCTCAAAAAAATCACTCACTGAGATTCTGAAAAGAATGTTTTGTTCACTCCTCACTTGCTGAACATTTATAGCACAGCACGATATTGAAGGTTATCCCCTCAGCTACTGGAGACTTACACAATGTAAACAAATTGTCCTATAGCTATCCCCCGAATATTAAGGTGTAAAGATGGAGGAAAAGCATATTAACTGAGAGTGCTGCACCCATGTAGAGGCATAATTTAAAGATTCTCTAGCTACATCTGGGTTAACAGTTTGAGCTAGTCAGACTGCTTGGGCTGGGTACCCAGTGACTGTTTAAGTCCCAGGAAACTGACAGAATTTGAAGTATACAATGTGAAAACATGACAAATCATAAGAAATTGGATTACTTTAGATGTCACAGAATTGCATTCTCTTCTGACCGGATTTATCCAGTGGTCCCCCATTTTCTTTAGCATGTGTGAAAGATGTCTTAGAAGCCCAGGATCTCCTCAGCTTGTCGCACCTTTTCCGTGCATCATGGATATGCTCTGCCTCTTCCTGTTCCTAAATCTTCACTTTAATTGCTGTTCCTCTGGCTCTCACTTGCCTTCTGTCTTCTTTCTAAGCCTCTGAAACCAATCACCTCTCCTTATAATTTTGAGGCCCCTTTAAATAGTGACTTCCTTGTCAGCGTCAGCATTATCAAAATCTGTTTCAGCTTATCCACTGCTAGTTATCTTCCCCCTGGACAGAAGAGGTTATATGCTTAAGAGTAATGCTCCATTCAAGGACAATCAGATTCAAACAAAAAACTCCATATTTTTGAAAATATGTTTCAGGTAATAATTAACTGCAACTCAAGAGAATTACTATGCTACATAATATCCAAAGAATCAACATATTATTTAAAAACAGGTCACCTAAATGGCCTATTACAACCTCACTCTAACGTGTCTATTTTCATAAAATGAAGCTGGAGATTGAGGAATACGAACACAGACAATGTAACATCCATCAGCCTCCTGGATCTGAATACCAGCCCACAATACTGACAACAGTTTTTTGCTATTCCCAAATATTTATTTTGTGCCATGTAGACTGCAAGAATTAACTTTAATACTTTTTTCTCTGTTTAACTTGCTAATTTAAATATTTATATTACAAGCCCACCACATTCATGCCCTCAGTAAGTTCACCAAGGGGTTAATTAAATTGGTATGAAGGACATTTCCTGAGGAAGTTTCTGTGGACAAGTTTGAAACAGGTTCATAGTTATTTTGCTGTTTGGTACATGTTATCTAAAATCAATTTTGAAAACTATTTCTCTAGATTAAAAAAATATGCCTAAATATTCAAATTCAATCTAAAGTAAAAACTATTATTCTGCTTGTTTTTCAAAGTAATTTTTAAAATGTTATTGAGCTTATCTTGTTTTTGAACCTTTCAACCTTCAGAAATTTACAGTATTAAACTAAAAATTGTTTCAACTTAGAAAATATTATCTGCATTTGTGAAGAAAATACATTAAAAAATACCTAGTATATTTAAAAATTACTAAATACCTTCTTCCCTATTCGCACAGGAGTTAATGTTTCTAGTATCCCAATCAATAAAACAGCCTGGACATTTTGCTGGGTAAACAGGTGTTTATAGTGAATAAATAACCAAATAAAACACACCAAACCTAAAATTTAGGACCACTTTTGACGAGATATACCTGCTTCTATCTTTGCCAAGGGAAAAAATATCTTTAAAATAGCTAGAATGTAGAAAAAAAAATCAGTCCAAAGAACATCTTCATCTCCTGAAAATAAATGTTTACACCAGAATTAAATTTAGCATCTTTTTTTTTTTTTCCTGTCACCCCCATGTGCATTTTACAATGATGACAGTAATAACTAATTGATTTTGTCTTACTTTCACCAGACCATGGCAGAAGTGGTGATTAGAGGAACAGAACAGTGCTCAAAGGTAGTCTAGGAAGACATTTTTTTTAAAAGCTATGCTGTTGAGGGGATTAATCTGAAAGACAGTTGTGTCCTCTGTTTAAGCAAATTACATGCAGTTACCAACTAAATGTATCTTGTGCCCTCACAATAAGAAAAAAAAAAAGAAAAAGAAGAAGAAAAAAAGAGGCTACTTTCTTCTGAAAAAAGTGTCCAAAGGGAGCATCTGGGATCTCCACAGACCATCCAGCACCTTGGTGGAAAAATCATTCATGTGAAAAAAAGCTATGATAGTCTATTCATTTTTTAAAGAAGATACATGTGCTTCATGTTCATTACCCGTGGGAAATGTGGAGCTGATTAAACAGGAGAGGTCTGTGGCAGAATGGAGAACTTTGATCAACAAATGAAGGCAGCTGGCGAGTGCATCCATCCACATCGCCGTGCTGTGAAAGAAATTTGTAAAGTCAGCTCCAGGAGGAGCATAATCCCAAGCAAGTAGGCCTGATTCCAGGGTCTTGCTCTCTCTCAGAGGCCATGTAGGACAAATGGAATAAATCAGGCAATATGAGACTTAACATCAGTCTTGACTGGGTTTCTCAAGGGTCTATCCTAACACGGTAGTGTTCAGTACAAGAATTGACAACTTGGATCATAATGCAAGCCTACTTACTGATTATGATGATATAAAAAATTGAAAGGGACTCTGACTATGTTTAAGGTAAAATTATAATTAAAAAATACCTTTTCAAACTGAAGAAATAACCTGGGGGGAAAATATTGGCGGGAGAAAATTTGACATTTTATTTTCAGGCAGAAAACAAGGGCAAATGGAGGATGGTGAATGGCTAATTAGTCAGCAGTTCTTCAAGGAACATCTGAAGGCTATAAGAAGGAAGCAGTCATCATATGACAGCAGACAGTAAATTCTCTATTAACATTTATACACTGCAGCATAGCTCTGATATACAGCAAGAGTCAGGAAGCTTAAATTCAGTGCTTCAACCCCACTAAAGCACTGAGAACACTTCAGCCTGAGCACAAGCTTGTGTCCAGTACTGCCCTTCATTAAGTTGGCCTAATTGAAGAGAAAAGCAAAAAGAAAGATCTAGAAAACACATGAACAACAAAACAGAAAAAAACCCCAACTATTTTTGTTGCATCTACAAAAAATTAAACTGAGATATATGGTAGTAAGGTGTTGAAATAAAGGAAGAAATAGCCTGTGTTTAAAATTTATGGAGGCTGAGACAAGGAGTGGGGAGAAAAATCTAGACTGGACACGAGGAAAAAAAAGAAAATAATACTAATTGCCTTAGAAGTTTGTTCTGTTTCCATCATTAGATATCTTTTACAGGAAGCTTAAAAGCACTTATCCAAAAGACACAGCAATAATTTATCTTGCCTTGGGTCTCTTTTCCCTGGATGATCCCTTGAATTCCTTTTTAGCCCCGTTTTTTAGTGATTCTATGACTTGAGAAAGCTTTCACAAAGATAATGGAATTCTATTGCTACCTGGCTTTTCAGCAGCTAAGTCTCATTAAATTTAATTCTCTTTCTGAATTCATAAAGCAAATTCTGAAGTTCCCATGGGAATTTTGCTATCTCCTAATCTTTTTTTTCTGCAAATACCCTTTTATCAAAGGATTCCTACCAATACATCCAATTTTCTCATGAGATGTCTGTAACTGGTAATATTGTAGAAACAAAATATTCTGAAGCAAATGAGAATTAGGAAAGGTCTTTCTGGAAGTCAGAATTCAGGTGCTGATACTGTACTGATTTCATTATCTGTAGTAATTGTAAAAAGTGCACCTGACTGCAGGTAGTATAAATGATAATGTGTTTCTAAGTAGGCTCTTATTTAATTTTTTTGGTGGTTTTTGATTGACTGCATGTTTCGTTGTGTACCTCAGCATGTGAGAATACTATAGCAATCTTGTAAAACGTACACTTTTGAACTCATGTGTGAACTGAATGCCTTCTCAATGCTTGAAGCTGAAGGCAATGGAAATTATTATGCATCTGTGATGATACAATCTGATAATAGAAGCAGCTCTTTGCTTCTTAGCTAGTTCATCAAAAGAGGGTAATTCTTGGTTTTCTGTCACTCTCTTCCTCATCTTTTTGCTTCCACTCCAGTTTAGAATGCTAGCTCTAGAGGAAAACCTACAATTTTGAAATTCATTGCCATAAATCAGGACCAAAGGGTATTTATGATTAAAAGCTTAATCATGAATATCAACATTATGACTGAAAGGCATCAATTTTCATTGTTACTCCAGGCAAGTACTCACTGGGGCAAGTCCTTTATCTCTCAGTTTAACAAATTTAGTCTTTAACCCATCGGTCATATTATGTAGCTGTGTTATAAAGGTATAGGTATTGCTGACAGCACAAGGAAACTTAGGCACAGGAGATAAAGCTCTGATAAAAACTTCTCAAAAGTTAATAAAGGATTCAGCAGTGGGAAGGGATCTGGAAGCTGTCTTGATGGGTCGAGTCAAAGATTTGTTAAGATGAGAGAACCATCGCTCATCCAAAGTTGTCAGGGCTGGACCTTCGCTGACTTTACTAGCCACTAACACCCAGCTGATGGCGAATGCAGAGGCAAAGATTAAGCAAATTGTAATGTGAAGATCCATCATGTTGTCATAACATAATGAGCTATAACTGCTATTAAAAGCTAGAATATATTTGAATACCTGAGGATTGCTTTAACTTCTGCAGGCCCTCATCTGTTTATGCAGCATCCTGTTGTGAAGTGACAAATTCTCTGGTCTTACTTATATTTACCTTCCATTCACTGAACTGTACTCAGTTGTGCCTTTATTAGCTATTACACTTTTAAGTTCAAGTGACTTGATGAGGATCATGAATTTAACTCAGTGGAAAGATTTAGAGTTTGCAGGTCACATAACATCTACCAGCATTTCCTTCGGTAGACATAGATAGGTGATTGGGTAGTGGTAAGCATCCAGGAGATCACAGAAGCTTTTTGGAAAACATGATGGTCTAGTACGTGAATCAGCATAGGATTCAGTTTTAGAGTTGGTCACGTGCAGGGCCAGGAGCTGGACTTGGTGATCCTTGAGGGTCCCTTCCAACTCAGGGTACTCTATGGTTTTATGATTCTGTGTGTGAACATGTGTGAGTGTGTTCTGTATTCCAGGTTGTAAGAAAATGTTTCTTGCCCACGGTATCTATAAAGCTATCATGTTCAGGAAATTTCTAAATTTGTTTTATATACTCAACAGACTGTAAAATTTGGTTTCAAGTTTGCTGTCTATTGTGCACATGAAGACTCTAGCATTTTATGATAAATTGATAATTGACCCAAGAGAACATCTCAATAGTTCAGTCTGCTTCAGTACATTATTCTAGGAGTACCTAAGGTCTCAGAAAATGACTGATTCATTGACTGCACGTATTCTCAGTTGATTAAGTATGCCTGGTAAATATTCATAGGACATTTTTGTTAATATACGGTATACTATATCATCTTTTCAGTTAATCACATTCAAACAAAAATAAGGCAATTGCTTTTAATTTCCTTTTTTTTTTCCCAGTGGTTAATTGCCTAAAAAATTCAGTGTGTGACTAAAATACAATGCATTCATTAATAAGGCCATTTCTCTACAATGAGATTATGAGCTATCAGATCACACAGTGATTTTCTTCACAGTTATTAAGCCATACAGAGGTCTTTTTATTTTTTTTTCTACAGGTTTGATTAGGGTGCCCCAAAGGACACTGTGCCTCAGAGACAACTCTGAAACTGAATCACCCTTTGTTGCTTCATGGCTTTTCTACAGAATATATTTGTTGCTTGTTGCCCACCTCAGCATCTAAATACAGCAACGGCTGTAATTCTCCTTTGGTAGAGAGCAGATGTTAACTCTTGGTTAACTTCTCATCACGTTTTGAAGAGTAAACAGATACCTGGTACAGGAGAAAATATACAGAGCACAGGATTATATTCTCACTTCATGCCAAGTATATCCAAATTTTCTAAATAATCCAACTCTAAACGTTCAGCAAGTGAGATAGCGAGGTCAGTAGTCTAGAGGGTGGAGTGGGGAGTCTCCATACACCACAGTGAGCAGAGGAGATGAGCTGATGTGGTCCCGCAGAGGTGTGAGGCTCAGAACGTTGGATTGCTTCTAACCACAAAAAATTGAGCAAAATTTTCCAGTCAGTTTTCCATCCAACTTATGGTCTTCTTATCTTAACCATAACTCATCATACAATTGTTGTGGCATGCTGTGTCAAAACCCGTGCTGACTGTTCCCAGCCACCTTTATGCCTTTCATATGCCTGGAAATTTCTTCCATGAGCCATAGACAAATTCAAACACTATAGAGAAACCATCTGGAGTGTATGTCCTCTCACAAAACAAAGACAAAGATTTGATCTTCTCACGAAACAAAAACAAAAGGTTGTTCATTGAAGCAAATAGATTTAAACATCGTATTTTCCATGTGCATACTATTTAGTTCAGGTAAAACTTTGCCACAGAATGCCAAATCCTGTGTCTGTACTGGCAGGGAGGGTGAATGCTTTGTGCCTCATGCACAAGGATGCAGAGTTTGGTCTTTCACAAATACTGCATCAGAACAAGAAATACGTGCACTCTTCCACTTCGTGTCCTCCTTTCTTTAGAATGGAAAGCAACAAAAGAGGGGCTAAAGTTTATTCCAGTGCAGCCCTTTAGGAACACTGTTCCACCCTGAAAGAAGACATCCATGACACCTCTTCAGGTTCAGTCTACCATTATGCTTCTGCACTTCGATTTCATTTCAGTATTTGAACCCAGCAACAGATAAGCAACGTGCACCAGCAGGAAAACACTTTCATCCAAGTTTACATTATAGTAATTATTCATCAACTGAGTTAAACAAGTTCAAATTGGATTTATTTTTCTTAGGATATGGTTTTTTTCTCCCCTTAGAACCTTGATAAAAGATGGTCACAGTCCTCCCTGAAAACAGTTTTAAGTGTAAACTTGGGCTTAGAAAAAGAATTGCTTGGGTTTATTGATAAGAAGAGGAGCTGGAACTATTATATTTAATGCAAAAAAAAAAAATTGTTTTGAGAGCAGTTATAATCCTCAGTCTTGAGAGATCAATGAAATCTTAACAGAAAGAAGTCTTCCTGGGGACAGACTCTGAGACATTTTCCTGTTTCTCAGCTGACCATTGCTAGAGAGAGAATATTGGATTAGGCAAGGTATTCCTATGTTCTTATTCTTCACTAACTGGCAGGAAGACTTATCAGCAAGAGGGCTACAGTTCTTGAGAGAAGTGACGTAATGCCTTTCTTATGTGTTGATGTTATGGGCATACTGACATATTTTCCTCCCTTGCAGATCTTGAACTCATACATGTGTTCTGAAGAGCTTCGCAGTTATCACACTTGTTTGAAGAAGGGTTTTGGGATTTTTTTGTGAAAAAAGACGCATTAGTTAAATTTTTGCATCCTTCAAAATTTATGTGCACAAACACATGAATTCCAGAAGAGAAAATATATGTAGCTCGTATTACATACGCCAAAGATTTTAAAGCCAATAAATTGAGATCTGTCGCACCTGCACATAAATATTCTGATGCTCAAAAGGAGACCGACAAATTCTCTTTTTCCAGCAATACAAAGCTTTGATTTCCATAGGTTGACAATCATAAAATTATTTGACAAGGAGAAAAGTCATTGTATGTGTATCAGGGCCACGTGACGAATTGTAAGAAAGCTCTTGTAGGTGTGTTGAAATCAAAGCACAGTGAGGAAAAGTTGAACAAAGTGTTCAAATGTTTGAACAAAGTGTTGCTTGTAAAATATTGAGTCATCATTCTGAATCTTCCCCTAATTTTCAATGTTGCCTTGAGCAACTCACCTAAATCTCTCAGTTCAGTTTTGTCTTTTTAAAATTGAGATACTCAAATTTTATTTTCCGTTCTATGGAGACATCTTCAATTAATTAGTTACTATCTGTAAAATCCTCTAAATGTAAAGTGTCCTGTAAGTATGATAGCTTGTTTAAAAAGGTATTTTCATGCATAAATGAAAAATTTCTCCAGTCAGTAAACTTGCTAGAGGAATAGATTAAATGCATAGACGAACATATTCAGAGGGTGAAAAAGCAAGGTTAGATATAACTTCAAGAACGAAACTGGAGTATAGATGGGATGGGTGGCAGAGCATCGCAGCTATAAATATCAGGCATATTTATGAGCATGTTGTAGATCTATTAAACTGCCTTAGGAGCATGATGTGGCAGTAAAACAATAAAATGTGATTGGACTAAATTAGGAGTGTTGTCACTGTACAAGAAGGACAGTTGCAGTATGGAAGCATATCTTGAATTTCCTGAAAATCAGAAATATAAAGTATTGGAATACAGCATCTTGCTATAATGAAAACATAATGAATAGAGGGCCAGAGAGCAAATTAAGAAAATATCCCCCCCATGTCAAACCACTCATCATCACATTTGAAAATCTATGGAAGCCAGATTTTTTTAGTAGAGCCTGTAGCACTAGGACATGGGTAATGGTTTTAAAATAAAAGAGGATAGAGTTAAACTAGAAATGAAAAATGTTTTTACAATGAGGAGGATGAAATACTGGAATAAGTTGCCCAGATAAATGTGATAAATGCCCATCCCTGGAAATATTCATGGTCAGATCAGATGGGCCTCTGAACAACTTGATCTAGTTGGAGGTACCCTGTCCATGGCAAGATTGTTGGACTATATGGCCTTTAAAGGTCTCCTCATACCCAAACTATTCTATGGTCATATGCTACAAGCTGCAGAAAAATAAAAGAAGCATGGAATGCCACAAAATAATTCACTAAAATCTAATCATTGGGTAAATACACAAACACAAGTATCAAACAGAAAAGAAGAGTAATCTCGATACTGAAAAAATCAAAAGAAACATTTCACCAAGGGAAACTGGTGTCTATTTAGAGAACATAGACAATTTCATGTGGTAGAAAAACAAATACAGAAGATTTATGGATAATTGCAAAAGAAGAGGCTCTCTAATAGCAGTAGATTATTTTCTTTCTGCATTCAAGGGTGCAAACCAAATTTTTGCTGGATATCCATTCATTATTGCCCAATACCATAAACAAAATATTATTTTAAATTATTTGGAAAAAAAAATTGTAATTGTAATACTTTGGGTGAAAAGAATGATTGCAAAAATATCTTTTTCTCTAAATTAATAATTTAATTGCTGTGATTTACAAATAAAAAGTTGTAAATATCCATTATGTCAGATGATTTATACCCATAAGTAGTTTGAAATTGAAGTGTAAAACTCAAACCAAAACTTTTCTAAATAACTGAAATAAAGCTTATACATATTTTCATGGCAATTTAACAAAGAAACAATAAGCATTTTGTTGTCGAGAGCTTCATGCAGCTGAGAATGCTAATACTGTTTAAGAGATAACAGAGATGCCAAGTAGCTGATTAGATGATATATTTATACATGTTGAATCTCTTTTTAATCATACAATTTACTTAATATAATGATGAATACCACTAAATGACTCTTAGGAAAAATGACATCTATGAAGAAGCCGAAAGTGGGAACAAATTGTAATTTCCTGCTGTTCATTCTGGTACCTCCTTCACCCTGCACAACTTTGATTTCTAATTAGCATTAACCATTGAGGTAATGTTTGCACTGCAATCCAAACACAACCAGCACACTCAGCTAGACCCTAATAATTATATCTTTGGTTGGTCTCTCACACTGCAATATTTCTCATGTGTCTTGTCACCTGAGAATGGATTAAGGCTCTCCAGATATCTCCCCAGCTGATGACATGGTCACCCACAAGGACCCAATCCCACACTGCTTCAGCAGCATCATCAACTCTTCTTGATGAAGAGCTTGATCTTGTGTTGATCCTAAATTCGCTTGGTAAGCCTCCCTTAGGTCTAGGTGTGAAGGAATCCCATTCCATCAGAACAGGCATCAACATCAACTTGCAAAACTGCCTTGTGAAATCAAGCACTGCCTTAAATCCCTTACATAATCCACTTTCTGTAGAGGCTATTTTGTTATGTTTGCTAGATCCCAGATTGCTTTGCGTGCATACCACCTTCCAAGACTGGAAACTGTTAAGCCATATTCACTTGAGCCCCTCCTTGAATGCTTATAAGATCCCCAACATGGAGAGGTGAGTTTCATGCTTGGAGATGCTACAGCTGTCAGATATTTGACTGAGCTGTGTTTGTGGCTTTGATTTGTTTACCAGATTTTTGAAGTCAGGTGATCTTTCAGGAGGACATGGCGTGAAATCATTTTCATATGACCATTATGTGTGTAGGAAAATATATGCGGTATGGAAACTCAGTCTAAGTAGAGGAATAACAAGAATAGTTTATGGTATTCTAAAAAAACCCAGACACCAAGCATGCAAATTAAAGAAAGCAGCAAACATAAGCTACTGATATTCTATATCTCCCCATGTAAACACTTGGGTATATGTCTAGAATAAAGTATGCAGGGCCTCACAGTATTAGAAAAATCTTGACACATTGGAGAAAATTCAAGGAAAAGAAACATAAATTATTGAGGGGCTGAAAGGATTGACTTACGGTGAAAGATTAAAAGAAATAAATATGTATAACTTGCTAAGCAATGACTGGAGGGGGAAAGGGGGAAGGGAGCTGTTAACTGTCTACGTACATTTGAAGGCTATAAACACCAAGGATAGAAAGAAATTATTTAAGGCGGTCTCAGTGTATAGCCAAGTTTAAATAAGACCAACTAGAAATTAATGTTGGTAAAATTAAACCAGATATTTAAAAAAATCTTAAACTATATATTCTTTTATAAAGTAGAAGTCTTCTAAGAGAGATGTATATGTTCAGAAGTGTTAGCAGTCTTCTTATTTGGCCAGGGTGTGAGACAAATACATTCAATTCCTTTTTTTGTCAGAAATAGAAATTCAAGTTTTCCAAATTCCCAGTGAGTTTTCACACTGGTAGTACTAGCTTTGTGCTGGTCTCTCTCTATCCTCTCAGTTCCCTCATGAATTTTGAATGTTCTGATTCAGAATGAAAATAAGTTTTGAAACATTTGTAGAGAGGGAGTGTTGGTGTTTTGTTTTGTTTCGCTGTTTTTACAAAATTGATTTGTTTTCTGTCTCGGCCTGCGCTAGATGATTTATCACAGGAAATGTACTTGCACTTGCAAGGTTTATTGGGTTTGCATGGCCAGGTTATGGTAGCAGGGGAGCTAAAGGGGTGGCTTCTGTGAGAAGATGCCAGAAGCATCCCCCTGGTCCAGCAGAGCCCATCCCTAGCAACTCCAAGACAGATGTGCCGCTGGTCAAGGCTGGGCCAATTGGAAATTATGGCAATGCCTCTGTGATAACATATTTAAGAAGGGGAAAAAAAAGGTACTGTGAAGAAGTAATTGTATCCAGAAAAGAGCAGGGTGAGAACATGTGAGAGGAATTACTCTGCAGACACCAAGGTCAGTGGAGAAGGAGGCAGGGGAAGTGTTCCAGGCATTGGGGCAGAGATTCCTGCAGCCCACAGTGAAGACCATGGAGAAGCAGCTGTCCCACTGCAGCCCATGGAGGTCCGCAGGGAAGAAGAGACCTACCTGCAGCTTGGGAAAGATCCCATCCCAGAGCAGGTGGATGCTTGAGAGGAGAATTTGAACCTCTGGGAGGCCTGTGCTGGGGAAGGACAGGGATATGCAAATCCATGGAGAGAGGATCCCTCACTGGAGCAGGTTTCCTGGTAGGACTTGTGACTCTGTGGGGAACCCATGTTGGAGCAGCCTGTCCTTGAAGGACTGCACCCTGCGGAAGAGTAACCCACATTGGAGAAGTTTGTGGAGAAATGTTGCCTGAGGGATGAACTCACACTGGAGAAACTAATGGAGAACTGTCTTCCATTGGAAGGACCTTGTGCTGGAGCAGGGAAAGGACTCCTCTCCCCACGCTGTGGCAACTGGTAACCCCCATTCCCTGGGGGAGGAAGTAGAACTGGGAAGGAGGCAGGGGTGGGGGAAGGTGTTTTTAAGGTCTTATTTTACTTCTCACTATCCTGCTCTGATTTTTTTAGCAATAAATTCAATTAATATCTATAATTTGAGTTTGGTTTTCCTGTGATGGTATTTGCTGAATGATCTCTCTGTCCTTATCTCAACTCATGAACCCTGTGTTATATTTTCTCTGCCCTGTTCGGCTGAGGAGGGGAGTGAGAGAGGAGCTTTGGTGGGTGCCTGGCCCACTGTGGCCTTTTTAAGGGACTGTAGTGGGTTGACCTTGGTGGACACCAGGTGCCACTCAACCATTTTGCTTCCCAGCTAGATAGGGGAGAGAAAATAGGATGGAAAGCAACTTGTAGGTTGAGATAAGGCAGTTTACTAAAGCAAAAGAGTAAGTTTGCATGTGCATGAGGAAAGAGAATAAAAATAATTTATTCTCTACTTCCAATCCGTGAGAGATGTTCAGCCACTTCTCAGGAAGCAGGGCTTACATGTACAGTGATTGCTCCAGAAGGCAAACACTGTAAATAAGAAATGGCCTACTTCCTCCTCTTCTTAGCTTTTATATCTGGGCTGACATCACATGGTAAGGAATAGCTCTTCGGTTAATTTGGGTCAGCTGGCCTGGTTGTGTCCCCTTACCAGAATCTTGCCCACGCCCAGCTCCTTGTTGGGGGGAAAATGTTGAGAGACAGTGCTGATGCTATGTCAGCCCTGCTCAGAAGCAGTAAAAATGCTGGTGTGTTATCAACACCTTTCCAGGTACCAATGCAAAGCACAGCGCTGTGAGGGCTGCTGTGGGGAAATAAACTCCATCTCAGCCAGACCCAATACACCAGGAAATGGATGAAATTATCTAATAGGCTTATTTCATCCATAATACCTATATTTATGTGACAGTTTTTTCAGGAAAACAAAGGCTTCACGCTCAGACAATGATCAAAAAGCTCACAAAATAAAGCACAGAGGCAGAATGCCAAAATATCTTTACAATATCAAATTTTCGAGCACTTGCTTTCATGTTTCTTCTGCTCTTCCTTGGAAAAGGTTCTTAAATCCTTTAAATTGTTGGACTATTTGTAAATCATAAAAACTCATCATATGGTCGTAGATTTGTTTGGGTTGGAAAAGACCTTTAAGATCATTGAGTTTAATGGTAACACAGCACGGCCAAGTCCACCACTAAACCATGTCCCTAAGCAGCACATCTACACGTGTTTTACACACCTCCAGGGATGATGATTCAACCAATTCCCTGGGCAGCCAGTTCCAATGCCTGACAACCTTGTCAGTAAAGAAATTTTTCCAATTAACTCCAGCGAACAACTGTTTTACTATTAAAGACTGAGAGAAAGATGGAATTAAGTACCTCAGTCTTTTCCTCAGCCTTGGTCACTATGTTTCCCTCCACATCCAATATAGGATGGGGATTCTCCTTTGCCTTCTTTTTCTTGCAAAAGTATTTATAGAAATGTTTTTTTTTATTGTCTTTTAGATCACAAGCCAGATTAAAGTTTTGTTGGGTTTTGGCTCTTCTAAATGTCTCCCTTCATAACCTCAGGACATCACTGCAGTCCTGAGTTTCCTGCCCTTTCTTCCAAAGGTCATAAACTCTCCTTTTTACCCTGAGTACCAGCCAAAACTCTCTGCTCAACCAGCCTGGTCTCATTCCCTGTCAGCTCATCTCTTGGCCTGTGGGGATAGCCTGCTCCTGTACCTCCAAGATTTCCTTCCGAAAGCATGTCCAGCCTTCCTGGACTCCTCTGTCCTTCAGCACTGCCTCCCAAGGGATTCTCTCCACCAGTCTTCTAAAGAGGCCAAAGTCTGCCCTCTGAAATTTCAAAGCGGTGAGACCCACCGAGGGGTCCCCCTTACGCTGTTGGAGAGTATCTCTGAATAATTCAGTCAAATTACCGTCCAACACAGTAGGACCACTCAGTGAAGGGTCCCCACAATGGGACGCTGTCAGACTGATCAGGCTCGAGGGTCTTGGCTTTCCTGGGAGCTGACAGACAAGACAAACACTGTGGAAATCTCCCCGCACTAAGGGCTGAGAAAAATCTCGCCTTTTCGCGTGACATATGTATTTTTAAAATTCCATTTGTCAACATTGAAGAATAGATAGATTCATACATATATAATGAGACCAACACTGAAGTAAGTCTTTAGGTCGCTGAAAGAAAACTCTGGGAAAAATGGCTTGGAAATTAACTTCAGTTGTGGTTTTTTTGTTTTGGTTTTTTTGGGGGTTTGTTGGTTTGTTTGGTTGGTTTTTGTTTTGGTTTGGGCTTTTTTTGTTGTTGTTGTTTTTGGGTTTTTTTGTATATGGGTAAGTTGTCTTCTAGCTTGGAAACCTGAAATAACAATTTCTAGTAATAGTGCATCATTCATCATATAATTTCTTTAGACCAGGGATTTCAGGAACTGCTGATGGAGAGTTTACTTTCGAGCAGTATTAATGGCCTCTATTATTTTTGCTTACTAAAGTGAATTACTGCAAAATAATATGTATGACATGTCCAGGATTTTAACTGAAAATATTTAAAGGAGTTCTTTCCTGTGTTCTTTTTCCACCAGTTACTAAATACAAGTTTATGATCCTCCTGTTCATGTACCCCAAAACTCAAAGGCAAATGGAAGGAGTCCCAATTTTAAACTGTGAGCACATACTAGTTTTACCAGCAAATATTTGTGTTGAACCTGCCAATGTAGTGAATGTCTGTGTAAGCATTAAAGCAGAAGAGAAGATGCTATTTAGCTGATATTCCATATGTATGAAAGAGTTCTGAATGTCCAGGGCAATCCTGAATTGCTGAATGTCATGGCTTAATCTAGTAAACCCCAAGCCATATATTAAACTCCGCCAGCGTAGCAGATGTATAATTTTCAACAAAGTTATCCTTAGCATATCCAAGTGGCAGGCCAGGAAATGTGTCAGAGTGATCAGCTGTTAGAAAGTACTTCAAGATATTCTAACATTGGAATAAAACTTAAAAAGGCATCTTCTATGAAGAATAGTCAGTTTTGTATGGGAGAGTGTTGAGACTTAACCCTTCCAGGGAGTTTGCTCACTCCTCCCAAGTGGGACTGGGGAGAGAATCAGAAATGTACAAGTGGGAAAACTCATGGATTGAGCTAAAGACAATTTAATAATTAAAGCAGAAGTTGCACATGCAAACAAGGCAAAATAAGGAATTAATTTACCACTTCCCATTGACAGTCAGGTGTTTAGCTGTCTCTGGGAAAGTGGGACTCTATCACGTGTAAAGTTTACTTGGAAAGACAGGCAGCATATGCAAAATGCCCAAATGCCCCCTCCCTCCTTTTTTCTCTGAGCTTTTATTGCTGAGAATGATATCATGCTGTATGGGATATCTCTTGGGTCAGTTGGGATCAGCTTTGCCAGCTGTGGCCCTCCCAACTTCTTGTGCACCCCCAGCCTCCTGACTGGCCAGGCGGTGTGAGAGGCAGAGAAGTCCTTCACCCTGTGTAAGCACTGCTCGACACTAGCTGAACATCCCTGGGTTGTCAACACTGTTTCCAGCACAAATCCAAAACACAGTCCCATGCCAGCTACTGTGAAGAAAATGAACAGCACAGAGAGAAAAGAAGGAACACAGCTCTGACTTGCTATAGTTAAAAACTTTTTCACCACAAAGGTAGCCAAGTTTTGGAACAAGATGCCCAGAGACATAATGAAGTTCTCAAGGTAGAAAGCCCTGAGTAAGCTGGTCTGATCTCATAGCTGACCTTACTTGGAGCATGGAATTGGGCTAGAGAACAACTGCAGTAATTTCCATGCTGAATTATCCTATGGTTTTGTATGGGGTGGCTGAATTTTGCAGCCCAACGAAGGCAAGCCCAAGAGCTCCACCTCCCCACATTCAGCCTAACAAGGCTCAACATGTGCTCCCAGTGGACAAACAGATAGAAGTAAACAACACATCTATAAATATACACATGGCCAGACACACAGATCAACACAGACAGAAGCACGCAAACAGTATTCAATATTCATGCAAACATGAATAGTACCAACAGTCTCATGCTGTTCTCTTCTCTGTCTGATCAGGATAAAAGTCCATTAGTGGAAAATTTATTGGCATATATAGACATATATACAGTGTGGATCCCTACAGGAGCTGGCTTTGGGCAACGTTTATTTTGTGAGTCAGTAGCCTGAAAGCTTGAACATTTCCCTAGTGATATTTTGCATCTAAACTACAACATGATCAAAATGCAATAGAAAACTATGTACTTGAATGTTGGATCCAACAATCTGCATTAGTGAGCTGGGATTTGAACATATAAAGAGGTAGGTTTTTAGCATTAAGCCTTCTAGGGAAAAAAAAAAAAAAAACAACAAAAACAATAGCAACAAAGAAAACACAAAACCACCACCACAATAAAATAAACCCATTTTCTTATCCTGAATAGTGCCTTAGGAGGAGTGAAAAATAGCACAGGTTCAGGGTGCTTGTATTCTTCATATTTTGCCTCATTTTTAACACTTGGACCTGAATGGTGTTGAACTCTTTTTCTTACCTGAAAGTTTCTCCAGCAGATATTCACGTTATTTTGTAGTCACTGCTTCAGAATTCTGATGCATTTATTTAGCTTTCAAAGCAAATTTGGATCTATTCCAGATAGTTACTGAACAGATTCAATTTATGAAGGCATTTTCCTTTAAAGTGTATCAAGATGCATCTTTAAATGATTGCTCTACATTCAAAAGACTCTGGTGAGTAGATTCCATACTCCTTATGAATCAATGTTGCTAATTATTGCAGTTTTCTCACAAGTCTTATAATAGTTGGTAATGACTTTAAAGATATTATACTGGAGATAAACAACTGTATGATACAACCTTCTATATTTTTCATGAGTGAATTTTGAAACCACAAAATTGATTGTGGTTTAGCTTGAAAATGTCAGTAGTAGGTAAACTACAAAAGGTTTGGAAAGGATATATATGTGTGAAACTGTATCGATATATATCTCTGTGTGTTTACATATTAAAATCCATGTTATGTTTCTATAGGTTATAACATGAATATACATGCATAATATGCCCATGTATATTTAACACATTCTAGCATTTTTAGGTGGAAGCTGGTCTGTTCTCCCAGGCAACTCATGACAGTACAAGAAGAAATGGCCTCACCCTGCACCAGCAGAGATTCGGGATGGACATCAGGAGAAATTTAGTCACAGAAAGGGTTGTTCAACCTTGCAGTGGACTGCCCAGGGAGGCTGTGGAGTCGTTATCCCTGGAGGTGTTCAAGAAATGACTCGCCACGGCACTCAATGTCACGGTCTAGCTGACAAGGTAGTGATCTTTCAAAGGTGGGACTCAATAACCTCAGAGGTCTTTTCCAACCTAAATGATTCCGTGATTATATATCTCTGTGTTAAGATGTAAAAGTTGATTCACGAGTTTTGAACCTTTTGATTTTTCATGCCACAACTGCAGTATATGCTTTCATAAAATAATACATTATCTTACAATTATGAAGTATTATTCATCCCTAAAAATCAACAGAGGCCTATTTCTCAGTTTCACAGAAGCCATTTTACATTTCATGGTAATATAATGGTCCATTTGGTGGACACAACTTCTCTTTATTCTCATTTTCAGATCCCTTTAAAGTGCCACAGATGTATAATCTAGCCTTTATGTGACCAGAAATCACAGCCAAGACTGTCATTACAAGAATCACTCTGCTGATCACTGTCTGGGACTAAGCTATGTTGCAGGACTCTTAGGACAAAAAGGGAAGGGATATTAGATATGAAAGTTGTAGAAGAAATCTTTAGAAAATGTAATTTCCATTATTAGAATTGACTGGCAAAATTGCAAAAGAAAAGTTGTATTTATTTTTATTAAATATTGATAAATCACTCAACAATAATACTGGAAGGTGTAAAGGAACTTAGCGGTCAATAAGGAACATCTCATGACTCTGAAAGTTTCCAGTCTAAAATCACACTTAAGTAAGGCAGAAGGAATTGTATGTACTTCCCCAGTGGCTGCTGAGAGGGCCACTAAAACAGGATCATCAGTGAGTTACTGACTGCTGTGGAGGGTCGTCGCCTAAGATGGCGCTTCCCCTCACCTTTCTCCTTCCCACAATCCCCCATTCCCCGCCAAGTTTTCCCACGCCCGCCAAACTTTCCCGCCTTAGGCTGGCTGTCTGTCACTCCCTTCCCCGCCCCTTAGCATAGTGATTGGATGTTGCTATGCTTCCCCTCTTTTGTACCACCCCCTTGAGTCACCCCTATTGGTTGATTGTATGTATCCCCGCCCCTACCCCTCTGTATATATTGTGTTGCCGAGATCGGCTCAGCGCTCTTCTTCCTTTGTTACTCCTGTGTTCCCTGGAACCTCTGCTCCCCAAGAATAAACATCTATGCCTTCCCGAAGAGCCGCCTTCTGCCTCTTTCGTCTCCTCCTCCTGCGTCTTTAACATCTCAGCAGCAACCTACCGGCTGGCGACACGGCAGTGCATGAATCTGCTACCCTGGGCGTAAGGGCAGGAGCCCCGAACGGCCCCCAGCCCGAAGATTTATTTCATTTTTATTTTATACAACAGACTGCTACAGCCACTATGCAACAGGAAAATTACTCTAAATTCCCATGGATTATGAGGGCAGCTGAGAAATTGCTGAAGTACACGACTGATCAGGCTGAACTGAAGGTAGCAATCGTTCTAGGGCATTGACTAAAGCAGCAGAAGTCAAAAGAGAGATTTCCTATCAGAGAGAGGTTGTTCAGGACTAAAGCTGTTTGTCCACCTTCTTTACAGAGACACATTGCTAAAAAGAGACATTTCTGCATTCACAGCTTCACTGGCACTCCCTGCAGCAGGGCCAGTGGGAGTCCATGGTTTCAGGGAGCTAAGATCCCCTCCCAGAAATAAAGCATCCCCTCACTCTTATCATGGGTATGAACTACAGTGAAAGAGACAGCACTAGAAGGAAAAGGCAAACATCATAACTGCTTGATCAAAAAAAATTGTTTAAATAGGCCTACAGAATTTAGCAGCTTCCCATAGGAGGGAACTCTACATTAAAAGACAACACTACTTATGCTTGGTGATGATTTAAGTAAATTTATATGTATTAAAAATAAAGTCATGACTTGTCTTTTAATCCTTCATGAAGATTTTCCACCATCCTCAGCCACACACCCAAACCAAAAGGAATACAGTACCATCAAAATAATCAGCTCCAAAGTTTGTGAGATACATGATTTTCCCCTCCTTCTAAGGATGTGACCTCACTACCCTTAACCGTCTTACTTTTGAGCTCTCTTCCCTGAGTGATAGACTGTTGTTAGCACTAAAAACCGCAGCTGATTAAATCTCAGCAGAAGCAACAGACAAGTTTTAAATCTCATGGGCTCCAGAATAAACACCAAGGTCTAATAGGGTTGCTTTGGGCTCTGACTGACAAATGTGAAATCATAACACGGAGCACCAAAACTTTAAACACCTTGATTTTATGTCTCAGTACTTCATACTATGCCTATTTAGTAGTCAAATGTCACCTTCTAAATCAACAATACTCCTTACAGACTTTCTTTGAAAGACCCCTGCCTTTGTGCAGTCTAGTCTTTTCCTAGTCTAATCACACCAAGTTCACATCAGTTACTGACACTGAGACATCTACATCCTTTTGGTACATGTTCCTATTCCAAAATTTTAAATGCATCATTATAATTCTACTGTGCTAAGAAAAATATGTAACAAGAGTTTGTCTGCTTACTGTCAAGTTTATGTTTTAGGGTGGTATTAAAGAAAAACTTTCTTGATTATAGTAAGATAAATTCTCCAGACAATTTATGTTAATTTTTTTAATGGAACGGAAGTTTGGAACACAGTGATTATTAAAACAGGGAAATTCATCCAGCCTCTTATTAGATTAGATAAGGAAGTCATTTTGCTTAGAGCAACAAATTTGAAATCTCTTAATTTTCTTTCCCGTTCATGTGACTCTAGGAGTTTAGATAAAACAAGCAGTTAAAGCAGATGATGAGTATCAGATCTCAAGCTAATACAAACTAAATTGAATTCTGAAGTATCTCTTCTATTTGCAACTTTGCTGCAGGTGCCAAGGTTCACTTTGTGAACTTTCTTATTTAGCAATATTGCAGAGGCCACAAAGTCAGTTAGAGGGAAATAAGTTTAAATAAATATCTTTCAGCTTGACAGATTTTATGCCCCTAAAAAACCTGAAATACATTTCAGATTCATATGTAGCTTTTAATGAAAATTCATATTATAAATGACCATCACCATCTTCCTTTCCCTACAGCTATATCCTGGGGTTTTTTTATAATGGGCATACATACTCCAGGAAGCCTCCTGGTAGAGATGCCTTAATACAGCCTTGTTGTGTACAACCAATAAACTTCACTTGACTTCTCTGGGTTTTCAATCAGGAATTCCTTAAACACTGCATATCTGTGCTCAGAACAGCTGGATTTGGGATCATGCGTAAGAGTTTGTGCAAGGTCACTTGGTAGGTCATAGGGCTGGTTTTACACTACTCTGTGAAACTCAGTGGATTCATATCTCGTGATAAATTCAAATTAGCACATGAATATCTCTTTTCTCTTTGGGACTCACCAAAAACACTTTTGGAAAGTGAGTAAAAAAGTTAATAAAATGCTCAGGGTACAATATTTATTGGCTAGAGGGTCATTCATGAGTTAGGAAAAACTCTGAATTTAACTCAGGTGAGATTTGGGCATTCACACACACACATGCTGGAGATGATACAGCTCCTTTCATCTTTGTTATTCTTAATTACATTCCTTTTATTCACATATTTGAATTGGTCTGTGGGTTTGGACTGTTTGAATCTGGTCATATTCTGACATTTGGCTATGTGAGTTATATTCAAGCAATGAATAGACCAAATCTGGGATTACAGCAACCTGCAGAGACAGAAAGGAAGCGGGATCTCCATCTATATGATCTCTCCATATGCCTCATCCCTGTGCTGGAGATCTCCCTCCCATGATATCCTCTTCCCATCACTATCACCATGGTGACAATCATATTATTGCAATTCCCTTAGTAACTGAATGACCAAGTCATGTGGCTGGGTTCTCTGAGTCATACACCTTTGTTTATGTCTCTCTGTGTTTTTTCTGGAAGTAAGAGGAAGACATGAGAATTTTTTCCATCTTAAGGAAAAGTGCATCTGAGGAAAAGGCATCAGGAAGGCAGATTAGGTCTATTCTTGAGAATATTAGTGGTGGATTGATGCTGACCAGCCAAGCCTTCACTTGGACTCCCACTTACTCCTCACAAATCTCCATGGTGAAGAGAATGGGAAGAGCAAATGTCAGAAAACTGCTGGGTCAAGATAAAGACAGTTTAATAAGCAAAGAATAGATGAACTTGCAAGCAAACCAAGATAAGTAGTTCAGTCACTTCTTCCCATCTGCAAGCAAGTGTCAGCCACTTGCTGGAAAGCAGGGCCTCAGCACCCAGAATGGTTCCCAGGGAAGACAAGCACAGCAACCGCAAAAGTTCCCTCTTTGCTATACTTTCCCTCAGATTCTCTTGATGAACATATCATGTGATATAGAATATCCTGTTGGTCAGTTTGGGTCAGCTGTCCCATCTGTGTCCCATCACAGCCTATTCCCTGGGGGAAAAAGAAAATCATTACTCTGTGCAAGCACTGTTCCAGAATGGCCAGAACAAGGTGTACTATTGACATTGTTTTAGTCATGACTCAAGACAGCACTATACAGGATGCCATAAAGAATGTTAACTCCTTCCTAGTCAGATCCAGCTCATCAGTTTACAAGAGTTAGATAATTAAAAATGATAGGTTTCAGCCTTTCATGCAGGAGCTTGATTATCTGTGTTGCTAAATTGTTCAGCTAGTTACAGGTTTTTTCAGCCAAAACTACTTCTCGAACAGTGCCTGGCTGTAACTCAGAAGTAAACGCAACCAGGGACCTGTCTCAGTCGTTTGGATGCAGTCACTGTGTTTTGGAGGGAAAGAGGTTGTAGGATTATTCATGTGGCCTAGGGGCTGGATAATGAGTCCAGTTCGGAATAGTTTTGTAAAATAAAGCTTTATTTTAAGAGCTATCCTGGCTTTTATACATATATAAATATTTAGATTATTATTTTTTTTTAAGTAAGGTTTTTAATAATAAAAATAACTGAGGAGGGAGACATAAACCACTTAGGCCAAAATTTACTAGCAGTGTACAGAAAGCTACCCTTAATTACCTTTTGTCACCATTATACATGGTAATTGTATTTGCATTTACAATCCTGTTTGAAAAGGGCACTGTCACATATCTTTGCCCATCTTGTTTGATTAATTACCTCACTGTCAAGATGTTAACCAAGGATTTTGGTTCTCTGTTTTCCTGTCATTGATCTAATACTTCACAACTCTTTCTGTTAAGTTAGTATAATTTTTTTCCTATGTAACTTAAAGTTGCATCATTAGTAAGATCCTTACATCTTTAGATGTAAGACATATGATATCTTTTCTTAGACCAGCTGGGAAAAAAAACAGATTAGTGTTTGGACACACAGAAGTGTACTACCTGTAGTTCCATCTTGCAAGAAGAATTTTCTTCCTTAAATACAAAATTCAGGTGATCTCTTCATATTGCTATATTTTCCTATTATTTTCCAGGTGAGAAAGTAGATAATTATCCAAGATTAAAACAAACAAACAAACAAAGCCCCAAAACAACAAAAAACAAACAAACAAAAAACCCTCACCCCCCCAAAAAAAACCTAAAAACCCAAACCAGCCAAAAAAAAACACAAGCAAAAAAAAAAAAAAAACTCAAAACCATGAGCAAACAGAAAAAAAAAACAAACAAAAAACCCTCACCCCCCCAAAAAAAACCTAAAAAACCAAACCAGCCAAAAAAAAAACACAAGCAAAAAAAAAAAAAACCAAAAAACAAACCTCAAAACCATGAGCAAACAGAAAAAAAAAATCAACAAAAAAACTTATCAAACCAAACCCAGCAATAAACTCCCCCTTCCTCCAAATATCCAAGTCAGATTTGATTTAAATTATGAAAGTATTAAAAGTGAAAGACAACATTCAGTCACTGATAACGCATTAGCCTTTCCAACTGTCACTTTTTGATTGTTATTATTTGTTATTCATGTAGTAGCCTCCCATATTTTGTTAAGCACTGTGCAAGGAGAGTAAAAGAAAAAAATGTTCCTCATACCAAGATCATTAAAAATCTAAATGTTCCCACACAGGTATGGATACAGGGCTTTCTGTAAAGCTTTACATGCTGAAAATTTTGCTATTTAGTCAGGAGTTTTCTTCTGCATTGTATTCCCAAAAAGACAGAATCAATTACAAATTCTTGGTTAATCCCTTGAGTTATACGTGAAGTATGCTAAAGATCTTTAAGTTGAAACCTTGGGATCAGCAGTGATGAAAACAATAGTAAACTAATTACCATAATGGAAAAAATGTCTCAGCATTGATGCTGAGGTGATAATCTTCTTCTTTTTTTTTTTTTTTTTTCAGTTTTTAATCATTTAACATGGAATACAAATACTAAATGTTTGTCCTTCAATATTGAGGATGAGCGTTTAGTCTAAATTCATTCCCATTTTCCACCTGCCCGTCGTTGAAGAATTCGAGTTTCTATTCTGTCATGGGAGACACCAGAGAGTAAAAAGTGCACGTTTATGCAAAGACACGTTGAAGGCAGATAGATCCACCACTCCAATACAGCAGAAAGTTGCCATGGACAATGCAAGACAACCTGTAGAACTGCACAAAGCAGCAGCACCTGGCTTACAGAGAACAGGGAAAATAACTTAATTTGCTATAGACAACACACAGACAGCAAGACAATGGAAAAAAAAACCACAAACCACCATATCAATATTCTGGCTAACTCATGGCGTGTCAGAAAATGTGTGTCTTTTCTAGTAAGTGAAGAGAACTGAGCCCGAGATTTGACTCCCCAGCTGACAGCCTTCACAAACTCTGAAGAGTGATGAATCTGAGATGTGGGTGATATCTATGATATCGCCCACAACAAGACTGTCATTAATTTAACTATTTTGTAATTTTTTTTCCCTTAAGAAGAAGGACAAAGGTTTCAATCACAGTCCAAATGTTGCTACTATTTTAGTTTGCTTTATACTGCCTAGATATTCTGAACACCACAAAACCTGCTGTTGTTTGGATCTCTTCAGTAGAAAAACTATAGCCATATTTTGAAGTGAGAAGCTTTTCAATGGTTCTCTTTAAAGATTTGTATATAGAACTCGAACAACATTAATGTGTAGGGATAGTTTGACTGAGTCAACTTAGTCCTGCAAAGACATTTGTGAAATCAAAGTTCCTGAGGACTCCACATTCTGTTTATATAGAAACTTCACTAAAAATATTAATGATTAATACAATGTGAAAAGATGAGGAGAAAAAGGCAAGTTCTATATCAAATATCCATATTTTTCTCCCACAGCTTCAACTGTGCAATCAAGTTTTCATATTCCTGCGACTTTTCTGTTATTTTTAGAATTTCAAGAGATGCTTAGTGACTACTTAATTCTGCAGTGATTAGAGACCACTTTACAGAATAATATCTGTAAACAAGGTTAAATTTAGAAGTAAAAAGAAAAAACATGTAAACAAACAGAAGAGCAACAATATTTTTGATAAAATAACTAAAGTCTCATGGAGGCAAACAGCAATTTTCCTCAGTTGTATACATGATACAAAAACTAATGCGTAAATATTCCCAAAAATGCTATTCACTATAACACAATCATCAGATTCAGATCAACAAAGACAATTTTTCATAACCATCTAAGACAATTAAAATCACAATCTTAAAAATATAATCACCAGCTATTTAGAATTCCTGAATTTGAAATATGATTTGGAACATTTTTATTCTGTGGGAGCTTCTTGGGCCTTTGAGTAGGCAATTATTTAATCTTCCATTTAGTTAATGAATCCAGTATCATTTGCACTTCAATTGTAAAAAGCTGCCATGTATAAAGATATTACATCACAAAATCCCAGAACAACTGATGTTGGAGAGTTCCTTAGCAGATCAAATAGTCCAAAGCATTTGGACTAATAGCAAGTTAAATTGGGGCAGGTTACTTGGGACAATGTCCAGTAAGGTTTTGAATATTACCAGAAGTGGAGACTTGACAACCTTTCTGGGCAACCAGTTCCAGTGTCTGTCTGACCTCCCAAGAAAGAAAGTGGTTTATTATGATTATATTGAATCTCTGTATTTAAATTTGTGCCCATTGCTTCTGGTTGTTTAATTGGGCACCACAGACTGGCTGTATTCTTTACACTTCCTGATCAGATTTACACACTGCTGAGACCTCCCCTGAGCCTTTTTTTCTCCAGACTGAATAGTCACAGATCTTTCAGCCTGTCCTTGTAGATCAGATTCTCTACTACCTTAATCATCTTCCTGGCCCTCTGGTGGACTCACTCCAGTGTGCCTATTTCTCTTTCGTACTGGGGTGCCCAGAACTGCACCTGTAACTTCAGATGGCTCTTGCCAGGACTCATTAGAGGGGAAGGATCACCCCTCTTGGCCTGCTGGCAGTGCTCTCTTTTCTGCAGCCCAGGAGGATTCTGGTCTTCCCAGAGGCTGAAGCACATTTCTGACACATGGTCAGCTTGTGGTTCCAGCAGGATACCGCAGGTCCTCCTCTGCAAAGCTAATTTCCAGGCTAGCCCCAGACTTCATGGGTGTGAGGAGCTATTCCTCCCCAGCTGTAGGACTTGGCATTTCCCTTCATTCGTACGAGGAATATTGGCGCATTTCTCCCACCTGGGGAGGTCTCTATGAACAGCAGCACACCCACCTTGTTTACCAGCCACACCTCTCAGATTTGTATCATCTGCAAACTTGCTGAGGGTGCTCTGTGCACCACCATCCAGGACATTAATGAAAAGCTTACACAGCCTTGGCCATATTATCAACCCCTGAGAAGACCAAGAGTGACCATCATCCGGTGGGACCCTGTGCTGCTGACCTCAACACTTCAGGCCTGGAAGTTCAGTCAGTTTTCAGTCCATCTCACTGTCTGTTTACTAACCTCTACCTCATGAGTTTACGGATGAGAATATCATGGGAGATGGTATTCAAAGTCCTACTAAGATCAAAATAAACAAAACCACTGAACTCCCCTCATCCACCGAGCCAGCAATTTCATTCTTGAAAGCTATCCGGTGGATCAAACACCATTTCCCTTTCATAAATCCAGTCTGATTTAGCACCCAATCACCTTGTCCCTCGTGAGTTTGAAAATCATTTTGACGATTAACTGCTTCATCAAGTTCCCAGGGATTTATGTGATGATGACCAGCCTGTAGTTTTCTGGACCCCCTGCCTTGACATTCATGAAGATAGAAGAGCCTTTTGCTTTCTTCCAGTCCTTGCGAATCTCTCCTGATTGCATGATCTTTCGGAAATTAGCAAGAGTGGCCTCACAATTACATTGGCCAACTTCCCCAGCACCCATGAGGTCATCACCTCAGGTCTCACATTCTTATTGTGTCTAGGCTAAATGTTCTCTGTCCTGGTCCTCCTTTACAGAGATATCACACTCTCTTTGAAATTCAACTGTCCTTATCTTTATTGGTATAGCTAAATTTAGCCATCTACCAACTACAAGTTTTCTTATGCTCCCCTCCCCATCCCCTGCTACCTCCTGTGTTTGCTCCAGACACTGGCTAAATGTCCCAGGTCAGGTTGTGTCTCTTTAGGACAAGGATTGATACATCACAGTACATTCCTGCAAAAGCTTTGTGGCCTCAGTTGTATTGTTTCTTGATCCAATTCCACTGAAAAGATTTAAAATACATAGTGACCATAATAGTCCAATACCATGAGACACGCTGACTGGACACGCATCTGCCATTGGAAAGTCTATAAAACAGAAATTAGGTGCCAGCAAATGGAGTGAGAAGACACTGTTATTGTTTTTTTGATGCATCTGCAGAAGTCTGAAGAGAGATGCAAATTCGAAGATGCTTCTCTTCTTGAATGTATAATTCTCTAAACTGCTGCATGTCTGATTTCACTTTGGAAATCCTACTGCTTACATAAAATGAAAGAAGAAAAATCCCAAATTCAGACCACATTGTTACCATTACCGCCTTAAAATTTTTCCAGATTTATTTCCTTTGGAGTTTTTCAATTCAAACATGCTCCATAACATATGTGAGAAATGTCAAGTGAGACAAGTGGAATGAAAACATGAAAGTAGAGGAAACTACAAGCTATATAGATTTGGGACTTTGGACCACTGCAGCCACTTCTGACTGTCATCTGTTCTATTTGTCCGTCAGAACTGACTTTAAATTTACTTTTCTGGCTCTATTTGTTTGTAAATATGACCCTCTTACAAAACAGAGAGATGAAATCTGCACTAAATTGACATCAATACTTTCAAAGTCTGTGCTAAAAAGCACACATTTTGACCTGCAAATAAAAAAGTATTCCCCTCCAGATGTCCAAATATTGCTCCCTTAACTCCTTGTTTCCATACTGCCCATGTGTCTTTTCTTCCAGGAATATTGAACAAAACAAGAATTTCTGTTCAGTGCTAGAATAGAATTCAAGTGGATGTTTATTAGATATATCAAAATATCCATGACATCTATTTTTTTTTCTTAAAAATATTTGTCTTCTTTATTATAGGCTTGTCACCAAAACTGGCAGAAATAGTCTCCCTTCCAGCATTGATAACAGCTGTGCTGGGAATCCCTTAACACCCCCAGGCAGCACAAGACTCCCAAAGCAATTTTAATACTGGTAAACTTCAGGTGAACATCCAAACCATTAGGTATAAAGCTGACACATACACAAACTGAAGAATGTCTAAGATTTATTATTATCTTACTGTTCCTGGAATGAGATAACTGAAGGTTTATCTGAAAGACACTCTTCATGACAGATACTGAGGTGCAGCAAGCTCAACAAACTTCAGCTGAAATCAATATGGTAGCAGAATAGTCATCAATCTGCCCCTAACCTGCTTAATCCAGGCTGAGATTTAGACAGACCACATACATACATGCGCTGCATACTAACACAAGTGTTAGTGTCTGAAACCTGGAAAACCAGGGAGAGCTTTACTTGTGTATGGGCAGGGGAGTGTATCTAGAAAAGAATGGTGACTTTACTTTCCCTGTGGATCTGAAGGGAAATTCTGTAACTTGCAGTGGAAAATCTGAGAAGGAAGGACCTTTCAGGTATGAAAAATTCACTGTGTGCACCCAACTGGGTCTCACTGGAGGCTCGAGCAAAGGAGGAGCTGCTCTGCCATCTCCTTTGGGTATGACTCGTTTATGGTATCTCATTTTATGGTGATCAGAAATTATAGAACTTCATTCAGTAAAAAATATTTTTTCTCCTTTTACCTGAAAAAGTTTGGAGCAAAAGTTTGGAATTCCTAAAGATCACATCCAAAAGGAACATGGAGAAGAAGAATCAAATTTTGAGGATAGGATGGTGAGTGATAAGAAAATAAAAGAAAAAAGAGAATGAGTCAATGCTCTGTGTGTATTCATATGGGTTTACCTTAACGAATCCAACTGTTGATTTTCTTTGTTCACACATCTGCTGTGATGCCTGTGAAGTTTGATTTTTCTTTTAAGAAGTTAATGTTTCATGACTGATATTTTCAGCAGAATTCATGGCAACTGGTATACAAGGATGGCCTGAGGCCTGACATATCTTTATACTGACAATCAATGCCATGCATTGCATGGTGATTAAAAGAAATAAAACTGTTTATTCTAGAGCTTAAATACATCATTAAGAAGTAGTCTTCTAAAGCTACTCATTAACATGAAGATCTGGCTATCTGATAGGTTATGGTTTATTCCCCAGTTTTACTGTTCATTATCAAATGGTCAAAATAGCTGACAACTCACAAAAATATTTTAATAAGTACAGTCATTATTTTTGTTTTTGATACAGAGGAAATATTTTGATTAGCCTGATCAAAACATTGGGCTATGATAGCTATCATCAGGCTATCATCAGCAAGCTGATGATTAGGGTTAAAATTTGCAAATTATTTTAGGAGAATTTCTATTCCCAAGTTTCATGGTGTTTTCATGCTTTGTAGCAGTTAACATCCTTTTAAGTAATTATTTTTGTCTTTAAAATGGTTGATGCTTCTCTCAAACAAGAATGATGAAGAAAAAATTCATCATGACCAGCAGACTTTAAAGGAAAGTGAAACACAGATGACAGCCTGTGTTGTGTAGCTCTAAGGGTTTGGCTTGAAATAACTCAGGAAGAAAACAAAAATCCACTCCTTTTCAAAATAAAATCATGGCATGTATTGCTGTGGTTCTAATCACAGTAATCATGGAACTTTTTGTGTAATTAAGGCCTGAGTGATCAGTTTTAAATCCCACCCTTGGATCACAGGTCTAAAATTAGCAGTGGATTTTTCTGGTTTATTCATCTTTCTTTCACTAGAAAAATAGCATCAACTGTCCCCCAGCAACAGAAACTGGGATTCCCATTTGGAAAGATGCTGCAGTCTCACACCATGGGCCTCTTCTCCAACACAACTTATTTTGGGAATCACTCTGCCTTTAGCATCCCAATACCTCTATCCTTTGCAAACAGCATACAGATACATCAAACCATACATTCAGCAAGTGTAAACTCATTTGATGCTACTGTTTTCAAGGGTTTTGTGTTAACCAGCCAAGGATATTCACCCACATACCTTCTATTTCTGGTTTTTTTTTTTTTTTTTCATGTAAGTCTGTTATTTTCTGTGGAGAATTCTGTCCTTAATTTCTTTATATGATGCTGTCATTCAGTTCTACAGCATTGATAATTAGTGTCAGGCATTGAATACTTGACAATACTACAAAGAATCTGAATGTTAATCTTAATGTGAAGAAGTTCTAAAGTAGCGACCTGTATATGCACAACATAAAAAATAGTGGAATAAGAGTCCAAATAAATGAAAAAGTGCAAGGCTGCTAACCCCCATGGTTTCAGTAAATATAGCAACCATGATTAAGGAAATCAGACTTTGGAGAGCTTCTTAAAAAATAAATAAAAGGAGAACAGCTGAGAATGATGCAGGAATATCAATGAAGGAAATGTGTGAAAACCAGATAAGGAAAAGGCAGCATCAACACAAAATTATTGGCAATAAACTAAATCATTAACAGAGATTATATTCAACACCCCTCTTTCTCCTCCCCACTCTCTTCCCTCAGAGTGTAACTATTTGGCTGAGACACTGAAGATAGAAGTTTTGCAAATCACACGTAACTTGCTGATATAAAACAGTTCAGATCATACACAGGATGAATCTATCCTCTAGTCTGAGATCAAATAAGCCTAGATCTTTTGGACTGACACTCCACTTCCAGTCCTGCTTCACTCATAAATTCAGAAAGCTACTAAGATCAACACGAACAATTTCCACTTTGTTTTTGCATCAGTTCCTGCCTCCTTTTTTTGCAGTAGACCTCAGATGAAAAGTATTGCCTCCACACATATATCTCTCTATTGATTACTGGAAATTATTTAGCGTATTTAGACTTTGAAGTTAAGCACCTGAATAAAAGTCCTAAATTTTTAAGAGCCTGACTTTTGGCATTTTGTCTTCAGAACACATTGATTTTGCATTCACAAAATGAAGGACTGTGATATTGGAGTTGAAAAAGAATAGGGTAGTTCTTACAAAAGTGAAGAAAATCAAGTGTCAAATTACAGAGGTAATCCTTGCTCTTTTCAAACCAGATGAACCTAGTTTATATGTTTCATTCATTAACACATCCGTTAGTGATTATTAACAAAAAATTACATTTCTATGAACAAATTATTGGAACTCTTCTGGTCTCTGTGTAATGACAGGTAATAATATTTACCTTTTTTTACAAAGCAAAGCATATTAAATACGCTGTCAAGCCTGTAAGCACAGCATTCTGCTGCTATCACTAATCCTGAGAGTGTAGATTATACTCAAAGCCATCATTGCTTTGCCAGAATGACAGATGAGTTTTGTGGTTTAGGTACTTGCCTAAAAGCTTGGACATGCATCTGAAATTCATCCAGCAGATGAACCTCTTTGGAAACATTCGCCTAGAAATGTTTCACAAACAGGTTCTCTTGCACTGCAGGCAGCATTTGCAACACTCAAACTGGTTTGAAAGATGTAGAGACCAATGAAAGCTCCACTCGTCGCTGCTGAGGTCCTTGGTGCGAGGTCTGTAGCATCACTCCAGACTGGAGAAGACCACGCTGTGTCCTCCTGTTTCCAGCATTTCTCTGAAGTGGAGTCTGAGCACAACGTTTTAGGCCAACTTCAGACATCCTTGAAGTGGGCATGATTTCCTGTCTGCCTAGAGAAGGAGTGTGGCCTTGACTTGTATTCTCTACAGGTAAAGGGTTTATTGAAAGTCTTTTGTGGCTCAAGACTTTCCCTCTGTTTGAATAACGAAGAATAACTTCTGAAGTTAAGATAGTGGCAGCAAAGTGTACCTCTGCTCAAGCAGATGACAATTTTGCTGTCAGGGGGCAAGATTTCACAAGAAATGATCTTTTTTACATACAAATTAGAGTTCTTGATAATGGCTAATAAACTGATTATTTTTCAAAATACATAACAAGCTATATTGCAGGCATATCTTTATATACTGGATCAATGTCATTATAAATTAATTATCATTTTGTTTCCTAATCTTCCCAGATAACAAAAAAAGAATAGATAAAAGAAATTAATAATATTGGCAATCATTCTTCATTACATCGGTGCATCTCCACTGGATTAAAGACAAGTACCTTGGCATTAAAATCGTGTTGTGAAATGCAGAATCAAGTCCTTTTAAAAAAAGAATTAAAAATCCCAGAATTTTAATTATACTGCAGCTTTGCTAGTGACCCTCCTGTCAATAGACACCCTCTTTAGTTTTGCTCAGGATTTTGTTTTTGAATACCCACATAATCCTCTCAGTGACTTTTATTTTAAGCAGTGCCATTTGACCTGAAAAAACTGTTTGTTGGCATATGCTACCAAGAGTAAAATGTAACCCTTACTGGGCATTTCCCATTTTCTAGCACAGTGCTGTTGTGGATATAATGGTCTATAGTCGTACTCTAATCAAGTTTTGTAGGCTGATATAAAGCTTCCATGATAGGAAAAATAATATGGATGTCATGGGTTGGAGATCCCTGTATAATATCTCAGTTCAGGAACTATTCAGGTCTAGGTGTTATTGAAATCATAATATTTACAGGCAAATCCTATATGTGTATCTCCCACCTGAACTTCCCACACACTTGTTTGTGGAGGTGCACTGGAGAGGCAGATGCTGTGATTAGCTCAACCCAGCTAACAGAGAGGATGAAACAAGGATAGGGAAATCAGGGCCTGGTGTTCAACATATCTGCAGACCTAGGAAGGTGGATCCTATGAAATTTCCTGAGCCAAATGGACAGAAGGCTTTATAGCCAGAAAGACAGGTATTTTCCTCACACCAGTATCAGTTGGTCTAATCACAATATTTCACTTTCAAAGCACCTTACAAGCATGAATCAATGTTTTAATAAAGAACATATCAGTCTTTTCTTGGTCTTCTTTCTGTGTTCACAACTTGGTAGCAAACCCAGTAGTTAGGAGTAGACATCTCCTCCTTGCATCACTCCAGTCTTAAGCTGAATCCAAATTATAATACCAGCATTCTCATATGCAGCTTGTAAATTCAGTCCTACAAGTCTACAAATCAAGACCAGAATGTATTGTTAGGCTGCATGGGTATTGCCATTCTCATCTCTATAATCCCTAATCAAGAACACTTAAATTTCTTAATCCGCTAATACCTGAAATCATGGTAGGTTTTTTCAAGAGGAGAGGAAAAATTCTGTCTCAAACAAGTAGCACTTTTGATACTTGCAACTGAAATACTTAAACACATGACCTTGAAAGCAAGGAATGAGAAAGGAAGAAGAGCCTTAGGGCTAGATCACATGGTCCTGCTCTGAAAAGAAAAGAAACAGTCCTGCATACAAGAAGAAAGTTTTGCAAGGGAGTTACAGCTCATCTCATCATCTATTCTCAGCGCAGCATGCAAAAGGAATTAAGAAGAGGAGAACTGAAAACGAAGGAACAAAATTAGAAGTACCATGATACCTTAATAACAAATTATTGCAGCTTTTCTAGGGAACAAAAGCATCAATATTTTATATGAGAAAAGTTCTGAAAGTTAGATTGTACTACAAATAGTACTTGGAATAACTTAGTGATAAAACTTACCTTGTTTTGTTTGCCTTGAATCTTCTCTCCAGCAATGAATCTATCCACAGGTTGAGAGTAAAACACAATTGCAATTACCTGCACCAAACTGTGCTCTGTTGAATCTTTGTTGACAGGGCAAATATCTGTAAACATGTACAGTCCTGATGATTGGAAAAGACAGAAAATGTCCATAACAATGGGGAGAAAAGGTGTACTGTTAGAACTTCAAGTTACTCTGTGCTGAAAGGACATCTGCAGTCATGGGGGTGGTAGGGATTCAGCTTCAAAATCCAAACAGTAAGTGTTTACATGCAAACTCTCATATTGAACTCCATAAACTCAAACTGATTATGTAAACAGAGGTACCTTGTGCTATTTCAGGTATTATATGCTGCCAGAGAAAGTTCCACACCCTATAGGAACCTTTCTGGATTTCAAATGGCAATAAACAAATATTTTTAGGCAGCTGAACAAGGCCTAAGTTTCTCCCATGAGTTGCGTGTCCCAGCTCCCATTTTACTGAGAGCTCACCTGTGCAGTCCATGAATCCTAGGGAGCAGCTCAGCTGGTAAAATTTGTGTCTCTGCTCTAAAGCAGTGACAACCAGCTCTTTGGCCTCTGTTGACGTTATTTGCCTGGAAGGAGCTCCTGTACTCAGATTTTCTCTAGCCTCCAGCTGTTTCTTCAGAAGGATAAAGATCTCTCCTAGCTTCCATGCCATACTATAAGTCCTACGTAGATGTCTCAAGCCCTCAGCACCTAACCAGCAGCAGTTATCCATGTTAGGTAACAGAAACCCACCTGAGAACCCCAATAACTACACTGGAACCGTAGGCAAAGAGATTACATCTAAACACCAACATTGTAAACAGTTAAATTATTCCGAAGCTGAATCTTAATGCTTCTGGAGGTTTCTGAGGTAGATTTTCACAAGCATCACTCCTGGTATAGAACCAGTTTCAGACTGTCTTCTCACCCTTCTCTCCAGTAATGATTCTGTCTTCACATTGAGAATCAACTTGGCTTAACCTCAACTGCAGTTATTTCCAAAAATAGGCAAAAAGAATAGTAATTGTGATATAAGAGACAGTATGCCTGAAAGGTAAATAAAACATTAAATAAAGGAAATTCATTTAGTAATGTCATTAGTCCGGGTGAATACTGGGGACTCAGTCTTTTTCCTAGCATAAATAACTTGAACTGAGCTGCTCACATGAATGAAATTTATCTGATATCCTAAATTCAGGTTGTCTGGAGAATTGTTCTGTAGGGCACGATAAATATTTATAAATATTTCTAGAGAGCTGTCTTAAATAAGTTGCAAAGTGATTTGCAGATGTTTAGATCTCTTGTTGCTGTTGCTAGAACTTTTGACCCATCCTTTCTTTGCTGGAGAAACTATTCGTAATACATATGTAGAAACAATTCTTGAACGAAATTTCCTTTTTCCCCCTCTAATTAAATACGGTTACTTTTAGTATTTCTAGATTTCCTCCACATATAATGCTTCTCTAAAAAAATTAATTTAATTTGGTCACAGGTTTTCTACTTTCATTTCCTATAGGAGAGTAAGTTTTTTCTTTTGATTTGGAAGATAATATATCACATTTAAATATTGACTGAATTTCTAAGACTGTGTCATTAAACAGACTAATACAAGAAATATGTATTCACATCAGTAAATCTTTATTACAGTGAAGACATTTTTTAAACAAATAAGTCTTCAGAATAAGCAAAGCTGTCAGCAGCATTTTGCCAGATGCTCTGGAAGAATATCCAGCTTCCATCCTATTTCTTTATAAAAACTACAATTTCATGGGATCCAAGTTTGCTACTGGCTAAATTACTTTTACAGACATCAGCTGGAGTATCTCAGCTGTGTGCCCAGGATGGCCGGAGGGTCAAGAATGAAGGAATGCTTCCCAAGGTGGAGGAATGAAATAAAACCTCCATATAACTCCATTTTACTCCTGAGGATAAATAATCTTCTGAGACCAGGGTACCTCAGGGTCAAATAGGTCTAATCTAATTCTTAAGAAGATCCCCACAACAGGTGGGCTCCTTCTCCTGTAATCCTATTCTGCGAAGCATTAACAGCCCAGCAGCAGCTGGTCTTAGCTCCCCCCACACTCAGGGGTCCATTCATCATCCTGTGCACTCCTGCCAACATCCCAGAGGCAAGAGGGAAACAGAACTGGTCAAACAGCAGCAAGCACTAAACTGTGATGGATTGAGGAGAAGAGAAAGGTGAGAAAGGAGGGACTGGCTCAGGCTTTTAATGTGATTCCAGGATCCTTGCTGCTTACAACAGACATATCCTGATGCATATTGCAAGTGGCCTCATATACCATATTAAGACCGTATGAAATATCTGTTTGTAATTCACAGTCGTACTTAAATCTTTGCCTAAATTATGGCCTCCTAAAAAGTGAGTAATAACTGAGTAGACACCAGGAGAAATATATCTTAATTATTTTAGCTCATCCATAACCACTCTGGATCTCTCTATGCCAGCTGCAGAGGCAATCATTTGGAAACTACACTGTTCAATAACCTCTGCATATCGCTTTCCATTAAGATATGAAAACCTACGCTATCTACTTACGTCAGAGCCTAGGAGTCAATGCAACTTTAAATTGATACTTAATATTCAGAAATTCTTGTATTAGCATGCAACAACATAAACTGTTGGGGGTTTTTTCCCCCTTCTTTTTATTTATTATTTTAGGTTTCTTCTGAATACAAACAGTTTCCTCGCACAGGATGTAAATTATTATTACAATGAAAGCAGCCAGAAGGACAGAAGCTTGGAAATGATTTCTCCTCTGAGCAGTAGGAGATTGTTCAGGTCCTGCTGTTTTGAAAACCTTCTTCCCCCCACGCAAGCTACCCTGTGAAGAGAAAACTGTTTGAATATTTTGGCAATCAGAGAAGGCCCCAACATAAATTATGGATACAGAAACTCAGAAGACATTCTAACAAATAGAATACTATGGAATCCATTTTTCAGCCACCATATGTTGTCAACAGAATGCCACTTTGTTTCTTTTGGGTAGCAGCTCATCATTAAAAAAAATAAACAGGCTGGGGTTTTTTTGGTGAGCAGGGAATCTACAGTCATTATGTAGAAAAAAAACCAAATTATAAACTGGCCTATTGCTTTACCATCTTCTTTCATTAGTGCATATGCATAGGTATTTTAGTTGTTTCTCTTTTCAAACAAGAAGAGGAGAGTCTGTCATTGCAGCTCTGAGATTTTAAATTTATAATATATTTTCAGGCGTGCCAAAAGTTATTCAAAGTATTTTATAACATTAGGCTTGTTGCAGGCAATTTACAAGTTGCTTTTTTAAAAGCTAAACCTTGTCTCCTTGTTAGTAAGGCAGTCCATGTATTTCCCTTGTATCCTGGAAGATTGCAATCAAAGATGAGATCAGCTTTGATTTTTGGTGTTCATTTATGAAAAAAAAAAAAGAAAACATGATGTATACAGAAGAGTGCAGCTACCTCCTAACCCAGCAAAGATTTTGCATGGTTTAGCGGGTTTTCCTTCATAATATCATCTGATGTAAACCAAACTATTTCCTTCCATTAAGTGTAAAACTTGAAAAATAGATCAGTTTTCACCAGTTCCATGGACATTTTCTGCACCTTACATCATTTTCCATTCCATCTAAGCTAACCCTAAATTAAATTAGGTCAGTCTTTGCTGTTGAAATTTTCTCTGTTGGAATTAATGCAGCTTCTCTTGAAGGGCTACCCTGAAAAAGCTCCAGAGAAACAATCTGTCCCTCTTATTTTCAGGTCTCCTGTACTCACGTCTTCTTTTGCCAGCTATCCTGCAGTCAGGACATGAATTGGATCTTTGAGTTGGATTTTCAGCCTCCTAATGACAATTAGCTCTAACAGAGTGCAAGGTCACAAACAGAACAATATGAATTTGCTGCAGATTCATTTTCTGAATGAAATAAGTCAATGGTCTGGACAGGTAGCGGTGTGTTTTGATTGGAGTCAGAAGTCGTTACATTTAATTTTGTCTTTCCTATGCCAAAGTAAACACACTTTGAGAGATCTCTTGACTCTTTCATTGGCTTTTTCAAGCTCTACTTTTCCTACAATATTATCACATTTTATATATTAAAACAACAACAAAAAAAACCATGCAGAGATTGAATAAGCCATATTTACAAGCTATCAAAGCAATGACCCTGAGTCCATTTACAATCATAACAATCATAGCAATTTGGCTCCGTGCAGAAAAATACTTATTTGTCAACAGGCCCATGTGCCCTCTTCCTCCCTCATAAATATTGCTCTCTCCCTTCAGCAGGTGAGAGCAGCAAATCATAAAGTATGCCTAACACCTCCTCTCCTGTTTCAAGTTAGTTTAACATAGCAAAAGGTTTGTGTAGTGATAAAACAGCATCAGAATCTGCCTCTGTAGTTAAGATCACACTCCTAAAACCAGCAAAACTCAAAAATCAACTATAAGTAATTAAAGATATAGGAATGAAGTCACCAAGCTTTGTGTTAATCCAGTATTGTCCTGGTTTCAGCTGGGTTAGAGTTAATTTTCTTCTCACCAGCTGTTATAGTGCTGTATTTTGGGATTTAGTATGAGAATGAATTCGACAACACATTGATGTAGTTTTTGCTAAATAGTGCTCACCTGATGCCGAGGACTTTTCAGTTTCCCAGGCTCTGCCAGTGAGGAGGTGCACAATAAGCTGTGAGGGAGCACATCCAGAACAGCTGTCCCAAACTGGCCAAAGGGATATTCCATACCAAGGCACATCATGCCTGGTGCACAAACTGGGGGGAGCTGGCTGGGAGCTGCCAATCACTGCTCGGGGATGGGCTGGGCATCGGTCAGTGTGTGGGGAGAAACTGTATTGAGCATCACCTGTTTCCCTTGGGTTTTATCTCTCTCTCTCCTTTTCATTACAATGATGATGATGATGATTATTATTATTATCATCACCACTATTATTATGGTATAATTATTGCTATTATTATTATTATTATATTTTATTTAGTTTCAACTAATAAGTTGTTCTTCTCTCAATCCACAAAGTTTACCTTTTCTTTCCAACTGTTCTCACCAACAAAGGATGGGAAGGGAGTGAGAAAGCAGTTATGTGGTTCTTAGTTTCTAACTCGAGTAAACCACTACGGGTATTTGACAAGTTAGGAATGGAATAAACCTACTAAGCCATTCTCCCAAGACAAAGTTTTTCTGGAATATTTTGTCCAATGAATATTCCAATCCAGTTGTAAAAAGCTGTTGACTATGTGTGATTTCCTGTAGGGGATCTATTATTAGCCTAGGATGTATCACAGCCAGGAAAATCTTATTATTTTTTCTTTTTCTCAGTGGGATATTTTTCTCAATGGGATATTTTTCCAAAAAATGACCTTCAGTAAGTTTCCATTTGCTGGAGTAGATATTCCTCTTCTTGCTGTTGTTTTTGTTATTTAATTTAGTCCATTATCTTTCTTTTTTCTTTTTTTTTTCTTTTTTGCCTTTCTTTATTCTTTCAAATGTAAAAGCAAATAAGTGAAAAACAAAATCAAACATGCTAGTTATAAGCACAAGTCTTTTTATCCACTGTCTGAAACTCATACAATTCAGCTCTGCTTGTCTGGTCACAGTTGTCTTTCTTCCATTTGTGTCTGAATGGATAAGTATGAATTAGAACTATAAATAGCCGTTGATATTTGTTATTTGTATAACAACATCAGTATGAGAGAGATATTAAAAAAAAAAAAGTTATCATATCTTTGGCCACACAGAGTGGCAGCAAAAAGTGATGGAGCCCTGACAGTTTTGTTTGGATTATATGCTGACATAGAGGAAGTACAGCAATATTTTCCCCTGGGAAATTCCCTGCTATTTGCTAGACATGCAGATAATGTAGGGAAATTCTGGGAAAAAAAGTGTGGCAATGTATGTATATAAATATATATCCATTAGGGAATTAGATTTGGCTAAGTTGGGAGAGCTTGGAAGACTGATATATCAGTCCGGTTTAAATCAAGTCTTTGCTGAATTAATTTATTCCTTAAGAGCACAGATGCTAATGGTTAATCCTTACACACTATTAATCACTAACATACAGAGCTATGAGCCTTTAGTACCCATAGCCTGAATCAGAGATGAGTGCACACCACCCCAGCTGTACACTAAGCACCGATGGCTGCAGCCACTGATGGGCGGGGTAGCCACGATCAGACTTCAGGGCTACTCGATTAGAGAAGTCAGAATTGAGTCAGATTTATCTTCTTTCACCCTGTGACATTGCTGCCATTGCCCCCCTCCCAAAAGGAGCAGTCTCATCTGCCTTATCTGCTCCTGACTGCTTATCTTGCTTTTTGGTTTTCCCAGTCATCTTCCCTCTATTCAGCAGGATTATCTGTTTGCTATTATTTGAGGTTTCCTTCTCCTTTGTCTAGCAAATTATCACTGTTTGAATGTCTCCCGCCAGCAGCTACATTCATCTTCCCTTACTTTGACTTGTTCTACTTAAATAGTTATGCAAAATGTTTATATGTTGTATCTGACTATCTGTGACATCACACTGCTACAAAACGCTTATAGAATTACAGAATGTTTTGGGTTGGAAGGGACCTTAAAGATCATCTAATTCACACCCCTGTGCCACAGGCAGGGACACCTTCCACCAGACAAAGTTGCTCATATACTTGTTCTCATTACAGTATTTCAGTATATTTATGGTCTGGTTCAAAGGAAGCTAATATTGGTTACACTCTGGTCAGACACTTGCTTCAGCAGCAGAGGTTTGACCCTTTGTTAAAGAAAGATGGGAAGAAGTATTAATTTTATAATCTGACCTAAGATTCCCTATTCAAGACGTCTATAAAGGAACCCACACAAATTTACTCGTTCACTGAAAGTCCTGAGAGAGGATCCTGAGTCCTGTTCTGTCATGAGCAAGATTGACCTGGAACCAGTTGCTATCCATTAGCAGCAAAGAAAACCATCATGATTAGGCTTCCTACAAAGACAACTCAGGGAATAGAATAAAGTAACATGACACGAACTCAGATCTTGTTATTAATCATGTTCTACTAATTTTTTTATACAACTGAGCAAACTTTGGAGCAGATGCAATTATTTTTCAGCAATAATAACTGTATAAAAAAGCTTCAAACAGCTCAAGGCATGTTTTTTAGATGGTGTACAAAGCTGTAAATATTGCTGTTAGTTTACCATTTCATATCTAATAAAAATCTCTGTGCCTTATCTGGCAATTTATGATGTAAAGAGAGAAAGAAAAGGGTCTTTATGTGGCTACTACACTCTTTAAATTAATTTTTATGGTGCTCTCAGAAAGTTATTGTTATCCATTCCAACAACAGAAAAATGAATCATGGATAATGGGTAAGCACCTTTGTACTGTTTACAGGCTTTCAGACTTTAAAGTTTACATCCTGGTAAGAGAGTATATCAATTTAATTAGGTGCTTTGAGTAATTTACCCAAGTAAGTTGTTTGGTGATAAGTCCTTAGTCCTCAATCTTCTTCTGATTAAAAGGATGATTAATCTTCAGTTGCTTAAAAAGCCCTCAGCAACAAAGGATCCAGCCACAGGTTTTGCTGATATTCCCTTCTCCATTTATATTCTGAGCATGGGAAGTGGGTGGAGATGAGCTGCCTGGCACTTTGTTTTGTTGGAATGTATTCGGTATTCCACAACTGCAAAATTTCCTCATGTCATGCTTCAAGGGTGGGCAGTTTTATGTTATTCCCAGTTTTGATGATATGCCAGCTGGTACAGCTCAGTGACTTTTGGAGCACAGTAAAATTGGAGTTCATGGAACAACTGGTTTTCATTTCAGTCCCTCCTTTCTCATAGTCTGTTGCTTTCTCCTTGGTTCTGAAGTTCAATCTGTATGTGAAATTGTAGCTCTGCCTTTCGTAACAGCCATGAACACACCACCATTAATAATTGTGGATTTAAAGCTTCTGATCCCTTTTGCCCTCCCTGGAGGAATAAACATCAGGTATTTTTCTTCCCTCTTTCCACTTTGTTTCTTAATGTTGGAATTTCTTTGGAATTTCAGCAGTGGTTTCCTGCTGCCCTAGAAGTAGGATTTGGAGCTTGAACAATGCAAGAAAGCTGTCAGGAAAGCAAAAATCATCACTCTGGGTTTGCGGAGACCATGGACATCTCCCTAAAAAGTTTTTCTGGAGGATGTCAGAAGGAGAGAGACTTTCCAAAAGCTAATTTTGGGCCACTAAGGTTTTGTTCCTGATTTGAAACCTCTCCATGGTGGTGGCGTGTTCCAGGCAAGACTGCAGACACCAATGGTGTGTTTGCACTCTCACAGTCATGCTACACCTCATACCAGTTGGTCGGTGCTGCATGTGGCACTTTGCAGCACAAGGAATACAGCTGTTCTGTGGGATCTGAGGCATTCCCACTGTTCTGGCCACTCTCGATGTGTGAATGTTAATGATGCTTGGAGAGGAGAAGGGATACCTCATCCAGTATCTTCACTGTCAGTCAGATAGTAATAGTCAAAAGTAAGAGTATTTGCATTTTTAAAGTGATGGCAAGAAGAATACAGCTGAAGCCCAAGCATCACACTCCTGTCACTTTACTCGGGGCTTTAAAAATATCTCGGAGATTCCTCACTTCAGTTATACTCAGGTTCAGTAAGTTGAAGTCATAAAAGTTTATATTTTCATACATTGACTAGACTGGCTCTTATTTCACGCACTACATTTTAGCTGAACCAGATTAATTTAACCCATGTTTGTGGCTGGCCATATTTTAGACTGCCTTCAGCATGCTGGTTTACCAGATTTAATTCAGCAGTGAGTCACAAGCAAACTTTGGTCTGGCATTACTTAGATTGCCCTCAGGTTAGTGGCACTGCTTAGAAATGTGTCTTAAAGAAAGTTGACTAAAATGCTAGCTTGAGAAATTTTAACTTCTCTCTTTTGTATAACACTGCTCTAGGCTTGCAGCAGTAATTACATCGAGCAGAAATACAGAAATACCTGCTGCCATGCTCACTTTCTGCACAGGTGTGACCATGGTCTGTGAATCTGTTTGGGATTTTGTAATTTATTATTTATTTGGGGGCACTTAATCCTGTCACTCAGCACGTATCTTCTCCTGACTCTTTTTAGCTCATTGTCCCTATTTCCTTATGTTCCACAAGATCCTTAGGACCTCCTTTCTCCTCTCTCTCCTTTTTACTTACCCACTCTTTACTTACCTCCACTCCTAAGCTTTCCTTTTGTGCTTTTCTGATGCCTTCCCTGCCATTATTTTTGGTCAGGTATCACAGTTAACACACACCCAATGTTTTCAGGATGAAAAACTATCCAACAGAATGCCTCTTACCCCAGTTACCTCCATTGACTACAGAAAGAGACAAGAGAATTACCTAGGCCACAAATCTGAAGGCTGTTTCAGAACAGTCTATATTTTTCCTTATCTAATCCAGGAGATAGCGCATCTCTGGGAGAGAGACAACTGTGATTTTAGAATACAGTGAGTGCAATGATGATGTAACATCTATGCTAAGCTTTGCCAAACAATCCCTCATTACATTTTCCTCTCATTTACTGTGTTTATCGTGGCATGCAGAGCATGGCAGAGGATTTGCCTGATTTAACATCAGCAAGTCCAATGGGATCAAAACACTGTTATCCAGTGTTTTGTTAGTGTCAAGCAGGTCAGGGGGAGTAAAACTACCTGAGCACTCTCTTCCATCACCTCTGTTTGGATGGTTTCCTGTAATGGAAACCTACACAGAATGGCCTTTGATTAGCAAAACTTTTCAGAAAATTTCCTGCTTTCTGTATCTCAGCTGATCACATATTTGCAAGGATGTATAAAGAACTGACTTTGCATTAATCCAACACTTTCTCTCAATAAAGGAAGTAAAAATATGAAAGGCAGCATTAATTCTTCTGCATTAAGGTACACTGCAGTCACAAAATCAAGGAATCACAGGATAATTAGGCTTGGAAAAGACATTCTGGAGATCAACTCTTAGGTCAGAACAGATTGTTCTGGGTTTTGTATTGAAAACCCACAAATGCAAACTGCACAGCCTCTCTGGGCAACCTGCCCCACTGCAAGACAGTGATTAAAAAAGTAAAAAATGGCAGAAAGTATATGAAAGTTATTATTTATAGCAAATTTTAACTTCTTAGGGTTTATGCTTATTCTCTCCCGTCCTCATATCGTGCCCCAATGAGAGGAGCTTGGCTCCATCTTCTGCATTTTTTCCAGAGCTTCCCTCCAATTCCAGAATAGATAGGTACAAGGAGTTCTTCTTTCCCAAATGCAATACTTTTGCACTTTTGTCTTACTTGTCTTTTCCTTATTACCATTGCCATTACTCTCCTTCTAGTCTTCAGATCCTTGGTTTTAAAATTATTTGTTTTCTTCTCTTTCATGGCCAGTCAACTCTTCATAGCCAACTCTTCTCATTTCAAAAGTCTCTCATATGAAAGGCAAAAGAGTCTTGTAAAAAAAAAATTTGATGTTATAATTTTTTTAGAAAAGTTATATTATGTCAAAACTTACTTTTCCCCTCACCAGTTGTCATAGTTCCTTTCCACTGATAGATAAATGATATGGGGAAAAGTGTCTCTCCCTTCAAATCTTCCTGCCAATCTTGTCCTTCTCAAAGTAGCACAGATGAAGAAGAAATCCTAGAAGTTTTGGTTTTAAATGGCCTTTTGAAAATATTAGTAGTAGCTACAGTTGTGGGAAAAGCAAAACCTTGTCCAAAGGGCTGTGTAAATGTCTAGACTCTTTTCAGTTGTGTTAGCACAACCTTTACGTACTGACTGACTATACCATTGACGTTCAGCAGAAGCAATAAAAAAAATCATTTTCTTCAATAATATTTTTCTCTGATCAGTTTTCTAATCTTCAGTTTTCAGGGTAAAGGACACCCTATATGTAGCACTCATTCTTTTCTCTTGATAATGTCTCTTTTACAGAAATAATGAGCCTTCTACCAACTATGGTTTACAGCTAAAAAGAAGTTCACCAGTTCTGATGCACTTTCTAGCTCTTTCTAGCAGGTCCATGTCTTTATATAGCATTGACACTTTCACTTATCTAGATCATACCTGTCACCAACTGAAATCTCCCTATCTTCAGTGATTTACATTTGGCTCTGATTCATATTTAGGTTGTGTTTCTCTGATAATGCTATTCAGTTTTAGTAATGGTCATCACTGGCACTGCCAGGTATTAAAAAACTATTCCTGCAATTCTTACTCCTTTATCTAGAGTATGTCTTTTACACAGGAAGCATCTAGAAGACTTCTCTTAAAAAGTGCTGATTTCCAAAGGGAATGCTGAAATGCCTGGTTATAGTCAATCCAGCCTGACAGGATCCAGTGTGAAATCAAATAACCTGAATATGTCTGGCCACCAAGAACTCATTTACAACTTGTCAAAATGAGGAGAGCAAATGGATGTCCAAAATATTGCTATCCTCATTATCAAAGAATGAAAAACATCCTACCACAGTACAGCTTTCCGGTGTTACCATTTAAGAATAAAAGCTTTTCTGAAGCCCTCCAGGCTTCTTTCCATTCCTATCACAAATATCATTTGGTCCACTTGTATGGTCCCAGCATCTCTTCAGCAGTATACAGAGCTGTAGGCACTGGAAATAATTTTTCACTTCTAGTAATAGTATTTGGTGCAGTTTTTCCTGACACTACAGTTTCACACTTAAGTGAAGTGGATTTATTTTATATCCCACCAGCCTGACTGATAAAGAAATATTTTTATACTCTTAGTATCATGTTTTAGAAATACTTTTATTTTGCTCTGTCTAAAGGAAACAGCTAAGGTTTGATTCAGTGTCAGTATGAATTTATGTACTTCTGGTTCTTCCAAGATGCACCTCATCACAGTCTTTTCCTTTTTTAAACATCTCTGGAAGAGTTTAATCTTTGTTTACTGAGTAAGGAGACATTTAAAGAGACCAGCTTCTAATTCTGTGGAAGGTGGCCTAGCATACAAACCAAAAGGTCAGTGTCCTGGGAAGAAGCAGATGAGGATTTGAAGCAATCTTAAACATTCTTCTCAAAGCAATCTTGAGCATTGGTCCTAAGACCAGATTTGCAATGTCTTTTACAATCTGCCCCACAGTCTACAAATTGAGGCTAATTGCTGTTGTTTTGGTGCCAACATATTGCTTTAATATCAGGAGGCAGAGAAGAAGGGGTAAAGAGGATAATACTGTAGGATTTTTTTCTCCCTAAAAAAGTACCCTCAAAATACCCCATAAAAGCCTAAGGCCAGTTCCCATGCTCTAAAATGTCCCCTGGGGATTTCCCTGCTTGTGGTAAATTACATTATTGTGTGGTGAGCCATAAAGCAGCAAAAGGGTGAAGAAGAGTGATTGCTGCTCACTCTTTTGTCTGCTTTCCTTGTACCACTGGCAAGGGTCAGAAGACAGACCCCGAGATTCAAGAGAATTGCTAATTTATTGTATTGGCCATACAGTTTGTTTGCTGCACTAGGTGGTTCGTGCAATCAATGCTAATAATAAAACTCTTCCTTGATTACTCTTTCCTATGTGAGGGTTCACTCTCAATTTAAAAGGAAATAAAGATGTGGTCATAGACAAAAAGGTCAGTCTACCAATTTTATTTAAAATAGTGCAACAGGGCTTTGCAACCAGGAGAACTGTTGCAAGAAAGTAACAGACATTTACTCAGCCAAACAAAACAAAAACGAGGAAGAAAGTCAATTTGTTTACCAAGTAAGGGATCTCACCTTCCTGTAATAAAGTCCCTTTCCAGCAATAGCTTAAAGTCATAAAGTTTAGAATTCAAGATAAAGACCTGTGATAAAGCTTAGAAACATTTATAGCAGGAAGAGGACAAATTAAATCTTAGCAATTTATAGTGAAATATTATTATATTTTGTTAAAATATAAAATCCAACTTCCTCTCCCTATACTTTAAAATGACAGAAGAGAAACGCTAAATAATGAATGTCATGAACTCTTAATTTAAAAGGAAATAAAGGTGTGGGAAAATAAAGGTATCTCCATTAAAAACCCAAAACCAAAACCAAGACCAAAACAACCCAGGAACCCAAAAACAGTGCCAAGAGTTGACACAGGTCAGCTGACTGCCTGTTTCCAGTAGGTTTCTGGATGTGCCCATCCTTGTTTAAGTCTTCAGATAATTTATAGACTTGGATGAGATCCCACAGTGTACTGGATGTGGTTGTGTCAGACACAATTTTCTTCCGTGTGATGCTGTGCTTTGATTTTGTGACTAAATGCTTACAACCCACTGGGCTGTGGTGAAGCAGCACTTGCACAGTGTCGAGTCTTCTATTTTTCCAAATCTGCACCCCCAGCAAGTGTGTTAGGGGCACACAATAAGCTGGGAGGGTACACAACCAGGAGAGTTGGCTCAAACTGACCTAAAGTATATCCCATGCCATATAGCATCATGCTCACCAATAAAAATATCGGGAATAGGCTTTGAGAGGAAGGTAGACATTGCTCAGAAACTGGTTGGCCATCAATCTGCTTGGGAGAACCTTTTGTATCTCTTGTTTTGTTCCCTTCCCTTCCCATTTCCATTTCATTTCTCCTTCCTTTTTAAACTACTTTTATTTTGACTGATGGGGGCTTTTTCAGCCTTGCTTTCCCCCATCCCACTGCAGGAGGCAGGGGGTGTCAGGTGGTTGTGTGGTGCTTGGTTGCTGCCTGAGGCTAACCCACAACATCCAGATGGAGAACAGGCTCTGTTACAGCTACTTTGCTAGTGGAAGGTGCCTGAGTCATCGTATTATTCATTAAATTAATAAATCTGGTTTTAATCCTTTGTCATCTCCTGCAGATAATCTTTGGGTTAGGAGAGTTGTTCTGACTATTCATTGTTGAGTTATTAATGTGCAAACATTTTCAGAAAAAGTGCAGGGTCAATAGAATCAATTATTATAATTAACTGGAAAAGAAAAGAATCACAAGTGATCTAACACTGCAGAAGGGCGTATTTTAGTTGGCTATTAGGAAAGTTTTTATCTCAGGATGGAGTTTACTGTCAATAACAATAAGGAAATCAGTCTGCATATCGATATTGATTCAGACTGTAATGAATGCATTTTAATGATAAAATTTGATGTATAAAATTACCTAATTAGCAGACCCTAGTCATTATTAGAAAACTACTAGAATTCCCTCTATCCTGGGACAAGGTTTGTCTCCTAGGGTGGATTGTTGTGTTGCTGTTTGCCACATTTCTTGCATGACCTTGGATGCATCAGATACTCATTCATAAAATCGCTACTTTATGAATTCTTAATAGCATTTTGGGAAAAGATTGTGAAATGCAGAGGTATTATGATGGTGGAAGCTGTATACATTCTAAAGTGATTGTTTTTCTGTTTGACTTTCACTTCTTTTTTTCTCCTGAATAATCTTGGGTTCATTTCTAAGCCGTTACATTGTTGAAGGCTCTGTGAGTGTTGCTTCTGCAGGGTCTAGATGACTGAGTAGGCTCTGTGAGTGATGAGGGACTCTTTGGCAATTACTTTTGAGCCGTGTCATTATGCTGAATATCATCCAGACTCAAGGCTATGTCTGACTCATTAGATTTGTGGAACATTTTTTTGCCATGGTAGAATGCAGCATTTACATTCAAGCCACAGCTCTTGCTGTCTCTCTATTTTAACCACATTGTATCATGCTATGTTATTTTGAGAAAATGTAGTATGATTGTTGAGATATTCAAGGTCTTGACAAGCAACTGATTCAGTACAAACCATTAAAATGTGTACTGTATTATGGAGGGACATGACATTGGTGAATTGTTTCCTTTTAAATCATTAACTGTCCATTAGCGAGACAGTTTAATTAAAGCTTTAAAAGGCTAAGATATTGCTAAGAACTGGTAAAGAATGACAGTAATATGGAAGTGGATCTAGCAAAATATTTGCAAGACATATGAGGTCCAGAGAATATGTCCATCTGCTCCTTGAGTTTATCAATCTTTTCCTCCTAAAAACCACTATTTGCCTTTTGTCACTGGGTGCAGAAATATTTAGAACACAGGGGATGGTCATCTGTCCAGTTGAAAGAAGTAGAAGTAAATTCTTTTATCAGCCTTTACTGAGCCCTAGGGACACCCATCTGGAGCTCTGAGTCAAGATCTGGGTTCCACAATGCAAGAGAGTCACGGATGTGCTGGAACAAGTCCAGCAAATATCCACAACTTAGGTAAGGGCTTGGAGTATCTGATGTAAAAGGGGAGGCTGAAAGAGCTGGGACTGCTCAGCTTGAAGAAGAGAATGTTCAGGGGATGACTTTATCAATATGTACAAATACCTGATGAGAGAGTAAAGAAACTGGAGAAAGGCCCAGTGAGGCCCAGTGGTGCCCCGTGGAAGGACATGAAGTAATAAACACAAGCCGAAGCACAGGGAATTCTGTTTAAACAGAAGAAAAACAGGGTTTTTTACTGCAAGAGCAGTCAAACACTGGCACAGGTTGCCCAGAGAGGTTGTGGACTCTCCATTGTTTAAGATATTCAAACATGACCATCCTGACCAACCTGCTTTAGCTGATCCCACTCAGAGAAGTGGTGTTGAACTATGTGATCTCCAAAGGTGCCCTCCAGTCCCAGTGGTTCTGTGATTCTTTGATTATAAACGTAAAAGACTTTCTCAATGTCTGTGTTGCAGATTTCCAGCTGCACTGCAAAAGTGCCTTCCCCATCCTTCTCTCCTGTGTATATCTATTTAATCACTATTTATAACATTAATAAAACCTAGTAAGAACCTAGTTCATTGCCAAAAGGGCTGTGAGCTATGAATTCAGTTCTGACTCTTTAAAAGAAGTTCTGGACAGATGTCAAAAAAAATTAGCACTCTGTTATCAGCAGCAGAACGTGGATATGCCCAGTGCCTAAAAGGGAATGTCCATTTCTAGTAAGGAGAAAGTAATGCTTCTATCCTTGCTCTCCCTGCCACAGAAGAACATCAATTTATGTCAATTGTGCTGGTGGCTTTTGTGTTACAGACACCTGTCTACTCTGTGCCAGAGAGACATCAAATCATTTTAATTAAATTTTCTCTAGGGGGAAGTTTAGCAGAGCAGGATGTAATTATCCAGATAGGAATTTTGTAAGAGCATTGAACTTAACATCCTCTGCTTTGGTTAAAAGTGTCATTGGATGTTTAATGACACAAAATGGTCAGGGACCTCTGTTTTACTTTTCATCTAAAACACAGTACTTCATCCTGAGTCATAAGTACAGATTTAGTGAAGAAACTGCTAACTAATGGACCACCAACACCACTTCATTTAGCTTTTAGTCCCAGTATAGCATCTTCATGTCTCATTTGTGAGAGGTGTTTCAAAGCAACAGGCCAAGTTTCATATTTTAAGGTAGCTGAACATGAACACAATCATGAACACTGTAAGGTTTCAAGGTTTTCTTGTGAGAAAACTGTGTTTGTTTTTAAATAATTTTTGCTCCTCACAGGAAATTCTTTCACACAGGGGGATGGTGTTAGAACTTATGAACGAAAAGTAAATCTACTTCCCCACTGAAATAGAAAAGTGAGGTTTTTATCAAAATTCATTTATATGCCTATCTATAGTTAATTTGGGCTGCAGCTTGGGTTGCAAATCGACTTACCTAAGAATATCATTTTGTTTATGCATCTGCAGTTGCCAAGTGATATATGAATTAGGCAAATACAGGCAGAGTATTTGTGTCTCTCAATGCCAATACAAGGTGTCCTTAGAAATCAGAGAAACCATGTTCAGCAAGGAATTTAGTCTAAAACAGATTATAAGTTCCTGCAGAATACTAGGAAATGTGCAGCTGCTCATGTTTTTCTTTGTGTTTTTGTTTTGTTTTTTAATTTGAGACAGTAAATTCAATGTAAGCTTCAAAGGGCACACTCAAATTTAGCAGGCCAAAACCATATTATCAGAGCTGAGATTACTGTGATAGATTTGTAAACATCACTTTTTGTTTTGTAGTACTGTCTTGCTGCGGCAAATTAGTGGCACTACCCTCACAAAGTCAGATCAGACAAGATAGTGTCACGGCTTTGGCAGGCTGGAACCACAGAACTGAAGAAAAATGACTTGTTAGACTGCAGCACAGAGCAGATTGTCAGCTGAAAGTGATGCATTCAGTCCACGAATTTTGGAGAAAGGAAGAAATATGCAATAATCAAGGGTTCTAGCCTGTCAAGTTTTGACCATTAGGTTGCATACAGTCCTGAATTGGCTCCATTCCATCCCCAAACCAGTACAATTATTTGAGTTTTGGGCTCCCTCTCACATTCCAAAATAAAGTATGTTTCTTTGCCAAGGCTGAAAAGTAAAGAAGGAAAAAAACAATAATAAAGTTTACCAGACTTGGAAAGAAAAGGGAGTTTGGCATCCCTTTTCTTTTCATTCATTTTTTCCAGACCTGGAAATGAGCAGAATCGAGGTTAAGGTCAGGTCAAATGTTTCACTTACCTGGGATGGAGCCTCTTGTCAGCACTGCAGTATTGCAGAAAGAGCAAATCATCCCAGTTCTTTGACACCATCAAGAAGATTTTTTCAGAAAGTCAGGTGCTTCCCTGAGAAAGATGTTCCAGATCACTGATGAATCCCAGGTATGAAATAGGAAGACCTCACCTTACTTCTCCTCCTTCTGATATAATTTACACATCATAGAAGTGGATCTTGACCCCTGTTAATTTCATGTTAACTGATGCACAAAAAGACATAAGGGACAGAGGTATTTTTTTTCTGTTTTTGATTTCTCACCAGACAACCTGAGATCCTTTATCCTTAGCATGTTCCTTAAATGCCTGAATTAGATGCATTACCAGAGTTAAAAATTTTCAATGCAATTTGGGCACAGATCATAATCAATTACTATTAATTCCTATATCAACATTAGAAAGGGCAAAAAGAAAATACATTTTTCTAATAATTCTTATAAAATTAATTAGTTCTACCTGTACATGCAAATATTGAAGATTTAATGAAATTTCTGACAGATCCCTCCAAGCTGCTAAGCAATTTAGAAGAAGAGGGGAAGAGAGAGAGAGACATGGAAAATAAGAGACACCTTTCTGAGCGATAGACTTACAAAATATGTCTGGCAAAGAGATTATCAATAAACATAAGGTATTTTAATACTGACAAAGCATTCAAAAGATGCAGCTTATATTGCTGATAAGTAGCAGTACTTCATCTCTTTCTTCCCTTCCCATCTAACTTCTGTGCACACAGGAAATAGCTGAACTCTTCAGTCCTTTATATTCAAATGAATGTTTCCCACCAAAATATTTATTCAAATGGGAATGGTAGTGATTTTCAGATTCTCACAGGCAGAGTGGAAACGGAAAGATAAATGACTTTCTCACATAACTTCAGTGTTATTGTTATCATATATTGTGTGATGTTCCCTCATTATCTGTCGGTACACAAATCCAAGCAATGCATAATTTCTGAACCAAAAGTAAAATAGCAAAATATTTTTCAAGATGTTTTCAGCATTTTTAGATTTAGATGAAGGGAAAAATGTGTCTAACCCTGGCTGATAACAGACATTAAAATTCTGAACATATCCATAGTCTTGAGGTACCTGAGCAGACAAGCAGCCAAATGCTCTCTCGAGTTCTGGTGCTTTTGTTCCACTCAGGTTATGTAAAATGGGAAGATCTTGAATTTAAATGGCCATGGATGATAAAAGCTGATAATGCTGATAAAAGGGTGGGTTAGTGGGCTCAGCACTAATAATTACCTCCCTCCATACTGAAAAAATGTTATTTTGTGAGAGGAGGGACACTGCAGCAAATCAGTTGCACAAACTTCTTTCCAGCTCTCACAGACTAGGCCACCATGGCACAGACATTTAGGTTATGTAACCAACTCTCCAAGAACGAGAACTCACGTGTTGCAGAAAGAGATTTATCCCAATACAATTCCCAAGCTGAAGTTTTTCTCTCCTTTTAACATAGAAAATGTGGACTCATTCATTTGAGAAGGGGTGGGTGAAAGGAATCAGTATACTATAAGGTTAGGAGATTTCTGAATTACTTTATAATTTCAATTATACTTTTAATTACTTACACTGTAAACAAACAAAATGAGATACGAAACCTGAGAAAATATGTATATATGACAGAGGCAATTCTTTCATCTCACATGATGTGGTTACTGAAGCACAGGTAGGTTCTTAATCTTCCAGAATTTCAGAAATATATACATAGACCATTGCTAGCATATAGAGTTCATTCAATTTCGATTTATACCTAAATTTTAGGCCTCTAGACAGTTCCTAAAACCTACATTCTCAGAAAGTTATAGTAGAAAGTAAATGCATTTGAGGATTCCAGAAGACGGGTCTGTTTGCCTAAATTCGAATTTAAACAAAAAGTTTATACAGCAAACCTACAAATAGTCCTCCTGCAGACTTCCATCTCAAGGAGACAAACAGTAACATAACAAAGCACCACACTTGGAAATGAAGCTGACATGGCATGTTTAGGGATTCAGACGTCACACAAGAACATTGCTTGATCTTATATAGATCAGTAGCTCCTGAACTGACTTCAAAATTAATTCTTGTCTTTATCATCTCTCTCCATCCTGCTCTCTAATATGTTTTGGGTTGACTGAGAAAGACATGTTCCCAATGAAATGTTTGGCTTCAAAAAGAGCTGTGTACATTAAATGTTAGACATTTTTCCAAATTCTTTGGGTTTCTTTTAACATATTCTGCTATTTTCCTCACTAAAATATGGAAATATCAGAGATAATAATGTGTATTTTCATGGTTTTCCTACCTGCCTTTATAAAAAATGGTGTAACATGATAGGAGGCTGCTTCTGATGAAACTGGAGAGCGTAGCTGTTCTAAAGCAAAGCAATGGGGAAGATCAAACCAATTAGACTGGAAGATTAGCTGTGATGAATAACCTTAACTACAGCTCATCCCTCAAATCTGGTGCACTGGTGAGGTCTTAGTTAGCAACCTAATTTTCTGACTTCCTTCAGTAGAAATTAACAGGTAAGTATTTCTGAAAGGCCTTTTCATACGTCTAAGGTGTGAAATGCCTTTATGATTACCCCCTGTAAACACAGCCTGGGGGACCAGCTTTCTCTGTCAGCTAACAGCGCATGATCAATAATGCAGTCTTGGCTGAAATCCTCAGATATCCAGCTGTGGCCTAGTTTGGGTTTGGGCTTTTTTGCCTTTTTTGCCTTTATTTCACTTTACAGCTTCACCAGTTTCTAGTCTGTAAAAGAATTTTAACTTTCATCTGTAACTATTTGGGCATCTAAATGCTATAGCTCGATAGGGACATTGCCCAAAAAGCCATATAAAGTACTCATGGCTGCAAATGTATCTTAATCTGTAAAATTATCTGTTATCTGTTACCTTTTACTTTCTCTGAAAAGCTCCAAAAATCATGGTAGACTAAGTCCAAAATTTTAGAGGAAAAAAAAAAACAACCTTAAAAAGAGAGATATTTTCTGTCTTTACTGTTTCATGGTTTGTAATTTTCTTTTTAAATTTTAATTTCAGCAAATGTTTCAGAACCTAAAATAATTTGAATGATCTTTATTTTTCATCTGTATCCCTTTTCAAAACTATTGATCCCCCAAGCTAAAAGTAGTTTGCAGAAAGGCCTTCCACAGTACTTTAAGTGCTTTCTATTGACCACTTTGCAGACAAAAAAAAATCAAAAACATGCTCTCCAAGTATTTTGCAGTATAAATGCCTAGACTGCATAAGCTCAGAATGTCTAAAACTCGAACTTAAAAATTATTAATTTGAATTTGAGAAAGTTAAAATTTAGAATAATCAAGATTTTTGGTTTTTCGTGCTTCAGGATATTAGGAAATTCACAACTAAGTGTGATAAGAAGGAAAACTATGTGTGGGTAGGTTGTTATCAAATTTAAATTTTCAGAGGTTTCTGGCCTACAGCTCTGAATTCTGCCGTGAGCCTTGCAGGATCCAGATCTAATGGGCTATTGGCCCAACTTTACCTGACTCCTGTTACATTCTGAAATTTCCATTTCTAACTTAAGACATCCTGAAAGGAAACTATGCTACAAATCCCCCTAAGTTGTATGTCCCTGAACAGGATATCCACTGTATTAGCCAGCAAAGAGTATCCACATTTCTGTCTCCCAGTGTCTCTTTTCCACAAGTAACATTTCGAGTGATAGCAGTTAATTCTTACATCTGACAGTCTTCATGGACTTTCACTTTCATCACAATCTTATATTTCAGACTTTATACTCCAGATTAATTCAATTTATCTTGTCCATTTTACTCAAACAACTGAAACAGATCTATGGTAAATTAATGTACTATAGATAATTTGGAATGCAGTGTGAGAATTCAATGCACTCCAGCACTACTGTATTACCTAAGGATATAAGATTTTAATTTAAAAAGTTAAAGGTCCATAAATCACACTCTATCTACACTTGTCAACATTTCTGACAACCTATTTTAACATCTAGAATTATTTCTTTCTTTATCACATAAGAGATTTTAGTTTAACTCTACTTTACCCTAGAAAAGGAATCAGGGAGCCTAAAGTGATCAGGAAAGGGAGGAGAATGTTGAAGAAAAGGAAAAAAAGCAGGTACTTACCATGTACTTACTGAAGACATTCCTAAAATATGGTGGGGGTACTCTTAACATGGATGAGGAATGAGCAAATAACCTTTTTGTGTTGTTTTTTTTATTATTATTATTACCTAGCTTATGCAGATACGGCTAAGACACATGAGATATAGGACTGAGAATGGACGTGTGCTGCATGGCAGAACATAGCTGGTGACAGCACCCCTGACAACACAAGTTTAAGAAATCCTGCTTAATATTCCAAAGCTTGGGGGCAAAGTGATGACCTCATTCCAAGCTGGGTCTGTAAACAGCAATTACAAGTGAGTAGCAGCAGGAAAATATACGAAGAGACAAATTAACATCTATTCTGACTCCAGTCTGGAAGGTAGTCAAGGTTTATTACGTTGTCCTCCTTTCTATCTCAAGGGCACACTTTAAAGCCTACAGCACACTTTGCGTTGCCATGGCTCTCCTCCTAGCAGCTGTAGAAAGCAGGTAGTTCAAAGCCACCTCACAGGTGTCTCCAATGCATGAGAGTCAAACAGGCAGTCTTAATGTAAACGTAATCTAACAACCTGCTACAAAGGGTAGCAAAAAAAGAGATGAGGTCTGGAAATTTCAGACAGGGAAACAATAATTTATAAGAATTTTTTGTCCTTAACTGTTTAGTGCTAGAATCTCAAAAAGTGAAAAGATGAAAGAAAAGGCTTCTCACTGTGTTACTCCATGATACTAACAGCAGTTCCAGCCTTCAGTGTCTTTTACACTTTGATTCATTTGTCACTAAAATAAGCTCATATGTAGAAGCAGAATGGTAGGAAGCTTTCATGACACCCAAGAGAAGATTTCACAATAGTGTTCTCATCTCATCTGCTTCTCACGCATACTCTCCCAGAACTCCCTCCCTTAGATCCTATGCATTTCCCTGCAGCCCAACACCACTTCTCCCACGAGCACGTGCCAGGTGTAGCTCACTCAGAGAATTTCTTTTAGTTCCAGCCCCACTCGGGAGGAGTGCGCTTATCTCAAGCAAGAGGTAAAAATGTCTTCCAGTTTATAAACCATTTGTTTCCCTTTTGTATTAAACACTCCAACTGTGAACTGTTTAAAGCCCTGTATCTCCCAAATGCAACCATTCCTGTGCAGCCCACCTGGGTTTATTTCTTGACATTGTCCCCAGCTTTGGAAAACAAGCAAAGCAGCTGTCACTTCACACTCCTGCTTTCCCCCATTTGGTATCATCTCTCAGAGGATTTTTTTGTAGGCATGTGCCTCTCATACAACTCTTTCTGGACACCAGAAAGTGGGAGGAGGGACAAAAATGTCAGAAAAGTGGAGGTACTACTCTACTGGATGTCCCCAAGCATCAATGCTCTCAAAATGCAATAAAGTGCCCAATGATCAGAGATGCAAATTAAATGCAGAAAATATATCAGCATTTTAAAAACACGTATATCAAAATGATAACCGAAGGAAATAACAATAAATTAGTCACGTTTTTAACCTACCATTTATATGAAGCACTGCTCATTACAGTTTGAAAAGTAAAGTATAATTACAGCAAATGCATGATGGTAAGTGCTTTTTTCACAGAGCATACCCTTTCTCGTGGATTATTTTCCACTGAATTCTTTTTATGATGGGATTTATCCCACCTTATTTCAGCATTTTGGAACTGGGCAGCTAATTTTAGCCAGCTGAAGAGGAGGTACTTTCAGCAAGCAATTTTTTCCACCTATTTGGGTTGTTATGAATTGGCATTCTGCCATTACACTGCTAAAATATCTTCAAAGGTGCTGAATGGAGGGAAATTAAGCTGTTTAATCTCATATATATGTATATATGCATATATATATAATGAATCAAACTCTTTAAAATTCCCACAAGCATTTTTTTCATTCCTTTTGGAGCAGAGGGTAGAGGGAAAGGAAGTTGATATCAGCCCCACTGTGGCTGTTGATCTGATTCCATATAGTATTGTTGAAGCCAGGGTTTTTCATTAAAGTGGACAGTAATTTTGTATTCTCTTCCTCAGCACCCAAGCTCATATCAAATACAAAATTGTCCTTCATAAATTAAAAATTCTACTCAGTACTGTTTTTTTTTCTTCCTGTTTTTCATGTATTAAATGTGTTTAAATTAAAAGCTGTGAAGTTACAGTTTCAAACCATTGACTCCAACATTAAAAAATTCTTCAATATCTGGTATTTTCAGTCTTAGAAAGAACATATACAGTGTGATCAAACCATCTCTCATCATTCTTATGGATAATGTAAAAGCCTGTGCATTTTAGCAGGTTTGTAACTTTGTTTCTACAGCTCCTGAATGTTTTATAGTGTCCTTTTCAGAATTTTCTTCAATTTTAGTAGTGTGCTCAAAGCATAAACATCATTGCTGACACAGTTTCTGAGTTTTGCTGCAATAATGTTTTCTGCATAAAGAGTTATGAAATTATATATATTCTAGACACAACCTTGGGCAATGAAAAGTCTAGCCTTACATAAATTTTTCTAATATAGATGATTTTTTCTGTTTGGGTCATTGCCCCTTCTCCTCCCATCATTTAATTCCTTTACCAAGCAAACGGTATATTATTACTCTGTGTATTCTCTTCCATTTCTGCTTGCACCTCTTTCCTTCAATGGTCATCTCTCACTCTGAACAGCAAAATTTCCATCAACTTTTAAATATTTTTTTTCTCATCAGCTTTGGTACTGTTAACAATAATGATCTACTGTCTTAATCAGGTCAGGTACTTCACGTGTCCAAAAATATGAGTACTTTGAATTTGGTGAAAATAGAAGTTTCATGTGTGTCACCCAGTATCCTCTTTTACAATAATATAGAAAAATCAGCTGTGACAGTTTCTGTTCTAACAATATATGTTTAGAATACTTTCCGTCGTGGGTCTGTTGCACTCTGGCCTGTTTGCTGTTCTCCTAGATGTTCTTGGCTCTAGGTAATCTGATCTCATTTTACCTGTGTGTGTGTTTGTAACTGTTTGATATTTGATCCCTGAGTTGGCCACAGGATTATGGGGTTCTTTGGTTTGATTTTTTTGTTTGTTTTTATTTTTGTTTGTTTGGTTTGGGGTTTTTGTTGCTTTTTTTTTTTTTTTTTTTTTTTTGCTTCTATCTTACTTTCTAGAGGAGGGAATGAAAAGAAGATAAAGGATAGTGGATGCTATACCCAGGTCAGAATATTGTCAAAAGTAATGATGTCCACCTGCTCAGATCCCTGGAAGTCACTTAATCCTCATCTACCTTTGTGGAATAATGTGTCCTGCAATACGATGCAATAAATGCTACAATAATTCATGCATCAATGACCCATGTCAGGATGAAAGTCATCGCCCTGAAGAGCAGTTGAGTGCTCCCCTTTAGCCATTTATGCTCCTGCTGCAGTACTTGAAGACAAAGACAACAGCATATCAATTGATGTAATTCAGATCACCTTCCTTACATGCCTGCTTCAGAAAGGGAATGAATAATGGTCCAAGACATCTGTCTTGTCTCTAAAAAGAGCCTCACTGATCACTTTACTCTGGGTACCCAGCTTTTAAATTGCTGACTCCAGCCCTGCTAACTGCAATTCAAAGTTGTAGCCTTCAACTAAGATTTCTACTTAGCAAATGATCCACATATTTCCTTCCTGAAAATATTTTATCTCATTCTGAAACAGACAGAGGTTTTTGGAATATTTTTTTCCTGTTAAGCTAATTAATGCAATTACCTTTCCCATCCTGACTACTGACATCAAGGCCCAGAGTCAAATACTCTGCAGAGCACTTCTTTGAGATGTAATAACCAGTCTTTTCTCATCTATTCAGTGTCAGTGAGCACCTTTACTTCGGGCTGTGCTGTCAGTGGTCAGAAACCATGTAGTTAAAAAAACTGATCTCATTCACAATCCAAGAGAAAACTAAGATAAATAAGCACGCTCTTCTCTGAATTGGTCTCAGGTTGTAGTCAACCTTAAGAAATTACAATAAAATATGGGTATGCAAAAGAGTTGTTCATATTCCAAACTCAGTTAACTGTTAATCATCTCAGCAAACCTGTTGGCTTGCTTTGCATTCTGGTACAATTACGTGTGTTAGAATTCCCCTAGGCATGCTGTCTTCAAAGGCTAATTTATTTTTATGAACATCCCAGGGACACTGAAGACATTTTGCTGAACTTTGTTAACACAACTTGCTGTCAACCTGGTGCATTAATGAAAATAGTTCCACCTTTCCGATATGCTACCGACATTTAATTTTAAAAGCACAGTTAATATATGCAATGTTATTGTGTCTCTCTCTCTCTTTCGTAAGCCAGTAAACACTAACTTGGGATTTATTAACTGCTAAAAGCAGTAGACGTTCAATCAATACAGTATACTTCTGGCATGTGAATGTGGCAAGAGCATAATCAATCTTTTTGGGGAAATGTAAAACTTAAATCCCAGCCATCTGAGAGGTTTAAAATCTGAGAACACAGTTTTCTTGTTTGAATAATCTTGGGTCTTGTTATTTGTGGTTTTTTTGTTTAGGTTTTCTTGTTGTTTGGGTTTCGATTTGGGTTTGGGGTTTTTTTTTGTTTGTTGATTGGTTGGTTGGTTTTTGGGTTCTTTTTGTTTTGGGGAGGTGTTCCTAAAGAAAGAATCAGCTAAGAAAGCAAATACATTGGCTACATTTTGCATGGCAAAATACCATAATCACATCACAAATGCCATGACCACTACAAAACACAGTGGCCATAACAAAATATCATGGCCATATTACCTGAGATCTAATTGAACTCGCAGCCTCCTGTCATGTGGAACAGATTAAAATCTTCATTAGCTGCAGCACATCAGAAATTCATCAGAAAATCATCATATCTAGTGGATTGTCATCAGACAGCATTTGGGTGGTCCAACATTCCATCCTCCACTAGTCAATAGAACATAAACACTAGCCAGTATATTATATTGTGTCAAGCCCATTTTGGAAATCTATTTTTGTCCTGAATTCATGCTGGGTTTCCAGCATCAGGATCTCCATGTTTTTCTCTTGGAAATCTAACCTTGCCATTGAGCTTTAAATAACATGAGAATCATTTTTTAATAAAATAAGCTAAATAAATATGACATTTTTGCATAAGCGTAAAATATTTCTTTCTGTGTTTTGATTACAAGAGGTTGAAAATGATATTTCAAAAAACCTATTAATGGTCCATATTAAATATAAGATGTTAGCAGTTCATTTTATGGAAGAAAATATTTTATTGCATATGATTATTTTTAAATGTCTTTTATCTGCAGACTGAATGACTGTCCTGAAAACTGAACAGTTTGTCCATAAAAGCATGAGATTAGATTTCTTCTTTTTCTAAAAAAAAAGCTCAACACACAGGAACAAACCCTAGGTCTTAAAAGTCAATATTAGTCAGTCTCTAATGCAATTTTTGGTGGTGTTGGTTTTTTTCTGTTGTTGTTGTTTTTTTTTTAATTTAAGCTTGAAATGTAGAACAAGAGATAATATTCCTAAAAGTCAGCTGATTAGAACTGAATATGAGAACATCTAACCTTCAAATGAAAAATATATCTTGTTGGGTTTCCCATGTCATGCTACTTAATATTTGGCAGCATCCAGATAATAATGCTGGCAAATAACAAACTCCTGCTCAAATATCTCACTGGCTTGAAGTTGGTTGCTTATGATGAAAGTAAAGTAAAGCACTTTTTTGATTTTCTTCTTCATTTTTTTTATGCAAAACCAGGCTTTTGACCTAACAGCATGCTTAATCATTTGTGATAAGCATCTACTTCCTCGCAGCATTTAATGATTTCAATGAGAAATTAAAAGCTTTGGTCTAGACTATCTGTTCAGAATAACTCTCCCACAATGCACCACAGCTGCAGTATTTTATACACCCCACTCAGGGCCCGACAGAATCAATAAGAGTTTCACCCCACTGAAGAGTTTAACAAGACACAGGCATATCAGTATTTCAGCAGTAGCTACGTCTTTCCTGAGTATGCTTTACTGATGAACTTTGAGGGGTTTTTTGTTGTTTGTGGGGTTTTTTTTTTCTTTTTTTAAATAATAATTGCCTTCTATTCTTCTCTCTACATAAAATGAGTTTTGCAGGGAAAGGCACTGATGGTCTGCTGGCACAAGCTGTGGAGAACCAGATATGTCTCTTCTTCATCAGCACAATGCCATCTGCCACAGACAGGAAGGAGGAGATTAAAACTAAGGAAGGAAGAAGTCTTTTCCAACAAGAAAGATGTTCTTTGAGTCTCTGGTGATATCCATTCAGTATTCTCTAGTTCTAGTCAGGAAAACAGTCAGACTGTTCAAAATATAATATATTCACAGTAAAAGAAGTGCATTAATTTTCTTTCCCCTTCGTATTACAATTGATCCATGTGGACTTTTGAAG
>VZTG01008003.1:1233496-1244792 GCA_013397845.1 Melanocharis versteri
CGTGGCTCACAGATCTGGTGGCCGAGGCTGTGGAGTCTGCATCCAGCCTCACCAGGGAGTCACGGGGTTGGAGGTTCCTCCCGCGGAGGACTCAGCGCACGCCCTATCTTGTCGCTCCTGGCTTGCCAGCCGGGCCTTTGAGGGCAAGCTCGAGAGGCAGCGGCACAAGACCACATAAGAGAACTACAGCATATTCAGGCAAAATCATGCCCTGTGTCATCTCTGTGAATTAATCCTTCAGTGACCCCAACCACATAATTAATGACCTCTATTTAAGTACACGTCCTGTCATTACTAAGGAAGCTGCTACCTCGTGCCATATCTAACAGGACGTAAAACACAAACTGCAACATGAGCAAGGAGAAAAAGCTAAACTGAAGAGATATCATATCAATACTGAGACTGGAAAGTCATACAGTAATATATCTGTCAATTCTCGCAGGAGCATGATTCCTTGTGCTTTTTCAGCACTATACTGTGGCATGCTTGAACAGATTTCACTTGCTGAAAGTTTAGCTTAATACTCAGCTTGAAGCTACCTCTTCTTTTCTTCACACCATTATACTTAATTTCTATTAAGATACTTTAAATGAGGCTCTGCTCACACTGAGCAGAAGAAATTCTCAGGCTGTGGTCTGTACTTCAGTAAAGAGGCAGGAAAACACTGAGTGCAAAATACTGAATTATGTTGGTGACTTACTGTTTGTCCATTTATCCCATACAGGTTCTTATACTCACTCTGTAGATTGTGTCATTTTAGTTTTGTCTCCCAGAATACATCTCTTATTCATTCTTTCTATTCTTAAAATACTAGCTAAATGGTGTCTTTCTTTTCAGCCTGAAGACACTCAAACCAATGAGAAGAAAAGAGCAGGATTTTTTTTTCTTTCTTTCTTTCTTTTTCTTTCTCTTTTTTTCCACTGACAGAATTTAAAGTTCCCTTTAAATATATTGGCCAACACATTTGCTGCTCTATGACACTCAAGATGAAATAGACAATCTCTCCATATTCTGCTCCATGGGAGTTCTGCTACTGACTTTTCTGTAGCCAGGATATCAGCTGTTCTCCAAGTCTTTCAGTTTTCTACCTAGCACTGTGTATATGTGAGATGGATTGTTTTTCATCTATGCATAGTGCAACAATATTCAGTGGACATTTAAGAGCAAGCCTGCAGATTAAACCCAGGTGCATACTTACAGGAAGGTAGTTACTAATTTGTAAGGCCATAGGAAAAATTTTATCCATTAGCCAAGGTGATATTATTCAGCACAGCTCATCTGGGGCTAATATATCTCAAAAATAATTTATTCATATAGCTTGACTCTTTCTCATACTCCTTTGTCACACTTCCTTCCTAAATCATTTTCATCATTAATATTTCTTATTTATTGCTGAAAAGTAAGAAAACACACATAATACATAATCTCCATCTTACCTTTAAATGTCTAAATGCCTTTAAAACTGTAGCCCTAACTGATTTATGTGCATTCAAAACAGAGAATGAGGGCCTTAAAAGGTTGCTTAATATTCATAGCCATGTACTTGTCAATTGTTTTTAATGAAAAAAATCACAGAAAAATGCTAGGAAATGCTCTGGTGCTTATTGTGGGCAGAATTTTCTAAATGCATGTCTTTACTTCTGAGCAACTTGTCTGGGTTCTATTTAGCATCACTAAAGAAAGATTGGCATTTTGGACCTGTGATTAACCATTCCTAAAGCTGCCACCTAGTAAGATTGAGTGGATCATGTCTTAAAACAACTGACTCTCCATTAATTTTAAGAGAAACTTGCAGCAAGTTTTAAAGTCAAAGCCATCTATGCTGTAGACATCAGTGGTATGAGACCTGATTCACAGACAATGTCAATGTGGTGGGAGGAGCCCTCGTGCACCTGTGGGCTCAGGAGTGTCATCCTATACGTTCAGTGGAAAGTTATTGGTGAGATAATGAGATGTGGATTCCATTTACTGTTCGACACCCTGAAATATATCTGTAAAACTTTAACTAATTCCTTAGTCCCCATTTTCCCCATGGAGGGTGGGGCAATACTTACCCTTCTAAATCAGATTGTTCTGAGGGAGCTGGTCCATAATCTGTGTGAAATACTTCCGAGACTGCACATGGACGATCTGGAAAATGCTGTAGCATTAACTTGTATTTTCCCCTTCCTTCTGATTCAAATGTCTCTGCCAAACATGCTTAAAAACAATTTTTAAAAGAAATCAAGCTTTCATTGAAGCGAATTAATCCTGGACTTTGAGTGCTAACAATATCAACAGAATGTGTTGTTTTTGATAAGTCTGAGTGTAAAGAAAGATGCATTAATGAAAGGAAAACAACTTTTCATGTTCCCTGAACAACAAAATATGCAGTAGACTCTCCTTTGTGTTTGATTATAAACTTTTTGAGAAGAGAAAGCCTTCTGGCAATACATCAAACCTTCCTGCTTGGTTTCAGTCTAACAACTCCAAACCTAGTACTTCTTTACAACTTCCCTCCACAGTGCTGTTTAGAATGTCCTTAGGTTTTCCTCCAGGCAATGGCAGCTACAGTATGTGCAGAAGGATTTGTCAGTACAGATATTAATACACCATCAAATAGAGAAATTCTTTTTAACTCCATGTCAAATGCAAAATTATCATCGCTAATACAAGAACTTAGCAGTGTTCTATTTTTTTTTTTAATCTAATGCATTTTCATTAATGTAGCTTTCTTATCAAACTTGAGGGATACTGTAACAGACAAACTGTGATGACCTTGGACTGATTCAGCAAATATTTTTAATTTGAATATATAATATTGTCTGGGAATACGTATTCCAAAAAGGAAAAAATGGACCACAGGAATAATTTTTTTGTTTTACACAACTAGCTTGTAATTTGTAACTAGTATACTAATTGAAAAATTAATTCTAGCTCTCTAAATAATGTTTTATCTGCACACACGTAGAGAATATTCAGATGCACAAAATATTAACCAGGGTTGAAATTACAGAATTATAGGCAGTACCAGAATACTAGTCTGAAACTACTCTTCTCTCTGTTAAAGTTCTTCTCTAAACCTACACAGATGAAACATTACTGAAATTAGTATATTTAATTTGCTTTTGCATCAAGATCTTCAAGTATTTTAAAAATAGATTTTAATTATTCCCTTCCCTGTCTTGGCGAACAGAAAATGTTGCTGCATTCATTTCTACATTAGTATTCTGAAAGAAAGAGATTTGAAGAATTGGGTCTTTTCTGTATTGTGGACAAATCAGAAACTGACTGATGGACAGTCACATCTTAGCCCAAACATGGTACAACTTCTGTCATAGCTATAGAGTATTTTCTTGGGTTCTTAACTTACCTTGTTCATTTTTGTTATTGTTATTATTCACAGAATGTGAGTTTAATCTTGCTTCTGATATGCAGCAATGCACCAGGTTTCTGGTTTTTTTCTTTTTCCTAGGAAATTATTTGTGCTCCCCTCTCTCAACACTTCATTCTCAAGCAAGCTGTAACAGCTTAGAAAAGAGATTTTCAGCTTTAAGCTTGGAGACTGGGAACAAGACTGGATCAGGCTTTAGGCTCCTTTTCTCCCTGTTAGAACTGAAAAAGTTCCCATCCTTACAGAATGTACAGCCTATTCACTTCAGATGCTTATAAGCCTCCAAATTCCTGTTCCTGCACTAAGCTGTGTGGTTTGCAGTGGAGGGATGGCCAAGTGCTGTGCAGTGTCTGCCAGCACAGCCTGGAAAATCTCAGATCATATTTCCACCAAAGGCTCTGCCCCTCAGCTCCAAGGTGATTTGGGGCAAATTATTTTGTCTCATTCTCCATAAGGCAGACATTGATCTTCCAATACAAAGAGCTTTGCTACATATGGCCACAAGACCTGGCGAAAAAGTTAATAACATTAATGGAATTGTTCAAAATTGAGTTTATCTGAGTTCTTGGTCTGAATTACTACCACCAAATAAAATTCTCTGCAGATCCACCCCTGACCTTCCCACGTGCACAGTTGTAAGCCATCCTTCAGAGTTTGGGTATTTTGTGATGCACACAAATTGAGGAATGTGCTGGCTGACCAACTTTATTGTTCATGGGAGCCTGCTATAATTAAGCCTGGCAAAGAAAATATTAGCAACCCATCTCTTTTAAAACTTAGAAATTCCTCTATTATCTTACTTCTGGTTTGAAATGGACCTTATTACTGAATGAGTCTGGAAAGTAAGAGTAAAATCCTCTTAACTGCTTAGAAGTTCTGGGAAATTTAATGTAATAAATATTTTTTTCTCTTCTATTGAAAAATTACCAAAAACGCTTTAGGTACAGTTCTGAGGGAAAAAAAATGGAATGTTTTTAGAATTTTGAAACTTCTCTTGGATAAGTTCTGTGTAGATTTGAGGTTTGGACTTGAGACTTATTAAGTAAAAGTATGATCACTGTTGCATAAAAATTTGAGACTACTTCCAAGTTGCTTCCTTTTTTTTATGTTTTTTTTTTCTTTTTACCGTGTGTAATGAACCTTCCTGTAATCAGTCAGTGCAAAAAGAATTTCTATTACATCCCAGTAAATATCTTGGACCAAAATCTTATAGTGCTCTTGGGTTTAGGTAAAGAATAAGTAATACATTTCAGATATTGAGTTGGTCAGAGAACAAAAATATTTTATTTAAAAGAGCTTCCATGTTATTTTCACGTAATATTTTTTAAGGACCCCCCTTGTGATTGTGAAAATTTTCTTGTTTCATTTTTCTTATTTATCTCTACAAGGTTTTTTACTGTAATTCTTCTTAAGTCAAACCCCATTTTTCCAACTGATATTTCTGACTTCTAATGATTTAATTTTTACAAATAGAATTAGGAAATTAAAATATTTTTTTTTAAAGTATAATTTTATTCACAAGCCTAAATGACAGGACCAGAATATTATGTGTCCATTCTATAAACTGGATTATTTCTTTGAGTTCTAATAGACTTTGTGTTTTTCCAGTCATTTTTCAAATTCAGAAAATATATCCTCTTTTCCTTTTCCACTAAGTAATGAGTAATCTTAGAAGTACTGCACAGTAGGAAGCAACCTTACAGAAAATGAAATAGGCCTCGCAGCAAGTACATAGAATTATTTGGAATAAAATGCAGCATGGTTTGATGAACGGAGATTTGGCCTAGATTGAGCTTGAAGAACAGTGTTTCACTCTTACTGTGGTAGCTGACCTTCTAAGTAATCTTAATCAAGCCTTATTACTTCTGCTTTCCCTTTTCAGAGTTTTTCTTCTATTTTTGTGAGGTCAAGTCTTAAGGTCAGGGACACAGACTGACTCTATGTCTCCACAGTATTTAGCACAGTAAGGCTTTAATCACAAATAGCTTGCAAAAACATCTATATTTATCTTTACAATCAAATGATTTATTCATGTTTGGTCTAGACAAATCGTACAGTTACTCTTGCATGATGAACAGATATAAAATATAGGAATTCTTCATATTCATTATTCTCAGGATAGTCTGTAATTGTGTACTTATCACTAGCAAGGATGAATATTTTATACTTGCGAGTACTTAAAGTGCAGCCCTTCACTCACTAAAATACTGTGGTTTACAGGAACTTGGGTGATACCAAAACATGGATATTAGGGCATGCTGCACAAGGATCCCAATGTTTAGAGAATTTATTTAACTTCTGATGTTAAATAGTCTGCACTTGTAAGTCCTACAAAGTAACTCTTCCTAATGTATAAGGAAAGAGACAAAGGATCTTTAGATTGATGCAAGGATCGGACCCTGAAGAATGGGTGTCCAAACACTGTTGTGATGGGCAGCAGTTTTAAATCCCACAGTGTGAGCATGGAGTTAGCAGAAATGTCAATATGAGCTCCATAAAGCAGAATGCCACCAGTGTTCTCATTGAGGGATAGGAAAGGGGAAATGAGTTTTTGAAAATAGTCATAAATAATAAAAAATGGTTGGCCTATAGCATTTTTCTTAAATTAACAAGAAGAGCTTGAACCCGGTATAAAATGCCTCAAAGAAAACCTGTCCAGTCTTGAGGGATGGGGGTTTTGATCAGGATAGATCAAGTGTGTGAACAATTTTCAGATGCGTAATTTATTTCCAGTTTTGAAAGAAATTGCTTAGCCTTGAAAAGGTTTGTCAGGAACATTATCAAGTTTTTTAAGAGTGCTCAGGGAGTTCAGCAGGAAGAAAGCAATACATTCCTAGCAGATCCCTTCCAAACTAAAATACAATTTCATAAAATATTCAGCATCTTTGTGGGCTTATAGTTATACTTATAGGAACCCATTCTCCTAGGATAAGGAACTGAGTCTGTTGCATATGTAATGAAGCCATAGGTAATCATGGTCATAACTGAGGGCAGAATCCATCCTTCCTGCATGAAGCTCTTCTGGGGAACAAAAACGCAAGGAGCTCTGCAGCATGTCAGAGTTATTATTCAAATTTATGAGCCAGTTACCAAACTGCAGTGCAGCTCCCATGTAGCCTAGAAAAACATCCATGGCACCTCTAAAAGCAGGACCTTTAAGCCACAGACGCTTTGGGTTTGCTTTTGAATTCTATCACAGCTCTTACTCCCCATCTCTTTGTGGTGAACTCTCTGGGAACACTGCACCAGTCCCATGTCCCTACCCCAGCCAGCCCAGGAAGCCTTAAAGAGTCTGATCTCACTCTGCCCAGAAAAGGGAGAGAGTCTTTGAAAGAAGAGGTTAAATCACTACAAAAAACAAAACTAAACAAAACAACAACACCACCAAAAAAACCAAACAAAAAAACCAAAAACTAAACAAAACAAAAACCAAACAAACAAACAAAGAAAAAGCAAACAAAAAACCCAAACAAACAAAAAAACCCACAAAAAACCACCAGGAAATCTGTGAGGGGAAAAAAAGGAGAGAATGTGTTCCTGTTTGGTACTTGGTAAATATGAGCAACTGCTCATCAGATTGGAGGCAAGGAAGTCCAGCCAGCTCCATGCTAGACTATGAGCAGATGCACAGCACTGGGTGAATCACTTCCATCCTGTTTCCTTTGCCAGCCTTTCCTTTACTGATTTTTGGTCAGATCCAGATTTCACAACTGAAATGTCTGACCTGTGCTTTAAAAAATATTTTAATGAATCTTTCCTATCCAGCAATGTGCCACCAGCAATGTCTGTGTCACCTTGCCTGCTGTGCTGTTTCACGGTTCGGGCCTTGGGCTTTATCACCTGGGTAGGAACAGACGTCCAGCATCACCCGTCACCCATCACCCGCCTCTGCTGGGGGATTTCCCCTTGAGGGAACTGGTTTCCTTCAAACCAGAGGCAGATGAGCAAGAGTCACACAGATGGTGCTGGTGCTCAGGGGGTTAGGCTCCGGTCTGAGGACAAGTCCAAACTAATGTGAGAAGATAAACACTCATCCTTGATATACCTGAGTGGCCAGTGAAGATGATGGAGGCCCTCAAAGGCTTCCAAGAGGAGCAGAGACATTCCTGCTTATAATAATGAATGAACAGCTCGGGTGAGAGGACCTTGAAAGGTCATCTGCTCCAACTTTTCATGGCAAAGGGACCCCATATTATCCAGCACCCCAGCTAGTCATGTCTTGAAAACTTCAGCAAGGGAGTCTCTATCCCACCCCTGGGAAGTTGCTCCGGTGTTCATGGTAATTCCCGCTGGCTGTGGGAGGTAGTCAGGTATTTTTTTTACCACCTCACTACATGCTTAAAACGCACATCTCTCTGGGGTGTCCAAGTCTGGATCCCACTATTATCAAGTCTTCAGAGTAAATATTGTTTCTCAGCATGAATCCGTGCTAATAAAATAGAGTTCTGGTTTCATCTAGGTGCCATAGCTGTTTCTGTAATACAAATAATCACAAATACAAGATTGAGATTCTCAGAAGGGGTTGGAAAAATAGGTTTAAGGCAGTAAAACTTATGTAAATAATGTCAAATAAGGCAGTCTGGAAATCTGTGAGGAAAGTGGTGAAGAATGAGGTTAGTAAACATGGTAGAATGGTATAGGAAGAAAAAAATCCCAAATAGATATTTTTGCAAGAGAATGACATTTGAATATAGGAAGCTTTACATACATTTCTCCCTGGCAGATTCTTTCTGATGAAGAATGTAAATCAGGAAGATCTGATATTGGTTTGTCAGTAACTCAACCAGAAGAATATCATTTTAGAAAAAAAAATTATAAAGAAGAGGGATAGAATAAACCTTAAGGTATGGTCACATGGAAAGGGAGATTTGTTTTGGAAAGAAGTAGCAGAGTGGCATATGGAGTAACCTGCAGTGAAATATTTAGCTATAGCATGCTATTTTTGAAAACTGTGTGTTAAATTATAAAGTAAAAACTAGAAAAAATTGACATAATAATTTATTGATAGTGTAAGAAGCTTATTTTCAATCCACCCATGGTTGTGTGAAGGTGGGTGCATCTTGCCAATTAGTAATGAGAAATGCTAATAATTCAAAAGAAGATAGATGTGAAACAGAGACATGAGAAGAAACCTAGAAATCCTTTAGGAAAGTTTATAATTCATCCACACACTGGAAATTTTATAAATTGTTCTATACAGTTCTCTGTGCCATGTAAACATGACCATCTGTCAGAGATAACCTGCTTTTCTTAAAAATCTGTGTATCAGCTTAAGATGTAAGAGCACACAACAAATTCATAAGAAAAATCTCTACTCTGGGAGAAAATCTATAAGTGTGTGAGTGTAGGTGCATACACAGATCTAAACATGTGTTGTTGTCATGATTCCTTTTTTAATATTTGCTTTTATACAGGCATTACTTGCACAAAATTGTGTTATGTGTCTTCTGAACCTTTAGAAAGTTCATTTCCAGGGAGGGCACAAGGGGATTAAGAGAGATATGTAGGAAGTAAAATTGCAGCAAGGAGACAGACGTCATTAATCCATCGATCTGGCTGCCTGGGTCTGCCTTTCTCTGCATTGCTGACTCCCTGGCAGGCTTGGGCCAGGTAGCGTAGGAAGGGCTAATGCGATCTGACTCAAGATCAATACTAACATGGTCTTAGATGCACTGTTTGTGCTTGCCAGGGTACTAGTTTGGAGACACTACTGGATTATGTTTTACACCTTTTTAGCATCTAACAAGCATTCGGGGCCTCCAACAGAAACCAAACACAATTATCAGAAGGCAGAGAAAGGCTGGAGGGCTTGGTGATGTTGTGATAACAGAGTGAACCTTTGACCTTTCAGTAAATAGTCTAAACCTTGCCTAAATTAGTCATGACAGAGGGCTAAAGTCTGCACTGACTTTTACCTTTTAGAGTCTCATGGAAACAAACAGCCTTGCGGGAATTCAGGCATTTCTAAAATTTGGTCTTCAAACTGAAAAGCAATTACAAATGAACTAGGATTCTAAACCCTGTTCCTGTGATCTGTTCAGGCACACAGCAAGTGGTGTCAGTCATGTTTGCGAGCAACCTCCTCAGGGATGCTGCAACTGCAGACTTCATCTTCCCCAGCCTCAGAGAGACCCACCCAGCTGGTGCCACCAGCTGTTGGAAAGCAGAGTGGGATGGTACTGCTGCCATCCATCCTCTGTGTGAGCTGTGGGTAAAGGTCTCCTGCCTCTGAAAGCAAACCCAGGTCTCTCCAAAAGTGCCGAATCCATCTGACAAACAGAAGAGTCTAAACCAACTTAGAATTGTTTAGCGGCTCTAATATCTGTTCACTGCAGAGACTCAGAGTTACAGCTCCCATTTGAGCTACAGGATGCCACACAGACATTATGGTGTGCAGTAATTTCAGGTAGCATATTTATACAGAGCCATTTAAGCTCCCCAAAGCACTTCACGTGTGAGACACAGGCAAGCATTATTTCATTCACTAGCAAAATGAAGTCACCCATTCATCTGAAATACTCTTCTGCACTTCAAGCATGTTAATATTTAAGGAGAAGTAAAAAAAAAAAAAATGCAGGGAAACCTCAGGAAAAAAGGACATGAAATGTGTAATCCACAAAAGATAAAGATAACAGACTTGTTTACTTCCAAGTGCCTTCTGATAGTATGGGAAAAATTCATCTCTAAAGAAAAAAATCCTTCAAAATTTATGTTCTCCCTGACAATCTGACAAGATTGTCTGCTTTGCTTATGTGCATCTCCCAGTTCTCTTTCTGATTTTTAAATTATTGAAGGTAGGACACTTTCATCAGTTCAGAGACCTGAGAGAATCTGTCCTGTTCAGATTTTCTCTTAGTTTCTTTGGAGATCAAATGGTCAAAGTGCATGGACAGAAGTCCTCCTCCAGATTCATCCAGAATGCCTCCCTCCCCACAGAGATTCTGGTGAAATTTGCCATCCCCATTGACTCGAATAGATCAGAGAGCTGATGTAGGAAATTAGCTGCTAGCACTGCTTTTTGCAATGGGGAGAAGCGTTCACTTGCCGTGCTGCTAGAAAAGTAGAACTCAACTCAGCACCAAAGGACCCCTGTCAGGGACACAGAGCTGTTATACCGTGTGCTGTGACATGATATAGGAAGGTTATTACCCAGAAAAACCACAGAATTAAGCTCACCAGAATCACTACATGGACAAAAAAATATGTTAAAATTGTTGTCCATTGCTTGAAACTACACAATTTGTTTACACATCTTGTGTCTTCCCTTGTTGTGACTGACTTCAACATCAGCATTTCCCAATTCATTCCTGTCTGAAAAATTGATACTAGAGATGCAAAGAAATGAGCATGAAACACTGATGAGTCTGAGGCAACATGGAGTATATGTGCTGCTCTTTTTCCCTGTAACAAAGTAAAATATGTGTTTGATTTAAAGAATATTTATTTTTAATGAAAAGAATAAAATGCTGTGCATATTCTACACAGTTCTGGAGTTTACAGATACCAAGTTTGCCCAGCACAAGCAAGGCAGCTTTGTTTCTCTTTAGAGCTCAGGAAGGCGAAGGTCAGACAAATCAGAATATGGAACATTTGGTTCCTCATTGGCTTCCCTGGTGCTTTTTCCTCTCAGTGCATTTCATTTTCTTGGCAAATGTCTGTGACATATCAGTAAGTCATTTTAACATTTCTTCATGCCCTACTATTTCAGTTTCAAGATCATTAATAAAACAGCAGCTTGGAAGGTGGCACAACAGGCATTCTAGTGTGCAAGCAGGTAGGGTGGCTGCCTGATTTTTTTTCCCTGCTATTAGCATAGTCAGACTTCAGCCTCATAAATAAGGAGAATATAGTCTATAGAGAGTTTCGTATATATATATGCTGTGCTTCGGAAGGTGACTGGAATCTATCCTTTTGCTTCATATA